>PIJE02001071.1:17500-20000 GCA_002895965.2 Coryphaenoides rupestris | reverse complement strand
GATGACGGTGCTGTCGGCGGGATTCCGCAGCTACTTTTTGAGTGGGGATTGGAGGTTTTTTTTTTGTTTTTTTTTTGCCAGAAATGGCCTTAGCCTCCCGTGTCGCTGTTAGCGTGCGGAAGGAGCTGTGAGAATGAGTTTCAGTTTGACTGCGGCTGCCTCCCGGATGAGCCAATTTCAGATTTTAGACGGTTCCTGACTTCCTGCTTTATCTCTTCCCTGATTGGTTCTTGGTTGGGAATTAATTCGGCCTGTCAATCACAGGTGTGAATGTTCTGTATGCAACACTTCTCAATGATGGATGGAAGGAGGGAGCACAGAGTGAGGGTTGATTCGATTTCTTCGGTTGCTAAGTTTCAAATTCCTGCGCTTTTCTGCTCTGTTCTGCCCTCTCTCTCTCTCTCTCTCTCTCTCTCTCTCTCTCTCTCTCTCTCTCTCTCTCTCTCTCTCTTTACAACTGTTGAACGTTACCTCCAGCACCTTTTGGAAACGCTATGAGTGTAGCAGGAAACAACACCTGTTGGAGAAATGATGGTGTTGTTGTTGTTGTTGTTGTTGTTGTTGTTGTTGTTGTTGTTGTTGTTGTTGTTGTTGTTGTTGTTGTTGTTGTTGTCCAACACAAAACCCCAAGCTGGACCGCAGGAGGTTGCGGTGTACTCCCAGCCGCCGGTCACGCTAGCTAGCATGTGTTCACAACATGCCTGTGGTGTGAGCAACACTGCTGTCTGGGAGCACGCGGCTGATTGATGGTCCAGCTGTGTGTGTGTGTGTGTGTGTGTCCCGCCATGTCTTTGGGAAAACAAGTGTTGTTATGTAGAGAGGAACGACCAGCAGAGGACCGGAACTGGTCGTTCTTGTGTATCCGCCATCCACCATCGCAAGAAGCTGCTAGCGCCAGCTGGACCCGCTGGGGCTGGGGCTGGGGCTGGGGCTGGGGCTGGGGCTGGGGCTGGGCTGGGGCTGGGGCTGGGGTTGGGGCTGGGGCTAGGACTGGGGTTGGGGCTGGGGCTGGGGCTGGGGCTGGGGCTGGGGCTGGTGCTGGGGCTGGGGTTCGGGCTGGGGCTGGGGCTGGGGCTGGGGTTGGGGCTGGGGCTGGGGCTGAGGCTGAGGCTGGGGTTGGGGCTGGGGCTGGGGCTGGGGCTGGGGCTGGGGCTGGGGTTGGGGCTGGGGCTGGGGTTGGGGCTGGGGCTGGGGCTGGGGTTGGGGCTGGGGCTGGGGTTGGGGCTGAGGCTGGGGCTGGGGCTGGGGCTGGGGCTGGGGCTGGGGCTGGGGTTGGGGCGAGCTTGCCTCATACCACTGAGCTCATTTCCTCAGAGCCCGTCCGATCACATTAAATTAATTGATGACATTTCGGCTGACTGATAACAGGAATTGTGTGGTCGAGGGGGGAGGTTATTTTTTTTTTATTGGCGTGAGTCAAAGTATCGTACTCATTTCCTCCCCGTCGTAGATTCCTCGCCAAAACATTTTCAGAGAAAAAAAGATTCCAAATGAGATGATGCTATGAGAGGCTGTCGTTCCTCTGAGGGGAGTGTGGTCATCAATCACAAAACCAGACATGTAAAGATTGTGTTTGCAAAGAGTCAACCAGCATTCCATCGGTGTGAGAGTAAGGAATTATCTCTGGTCAGCATCCAGACTCAAGCGTGGTGAATATTAACATGGCCGACAATCTGTTTATCCCAATGCAAGCGAGATTGTTATCAAGCCTCTAAACCGGACCAGATGTTTTCCTTTTGTTCGTGTATTTGTAGAACCACATTCTACGCTTGCATTCTTCACTTTATTCACAATTTATTCACGTTTTTACTCGGATACATGCCATTAATGAGCAGGCATCTTGCTCCGAGGATTGGGGGAAAACAAGGAACCTACACATGCCCTAACTCCATGCCTCTCCTTTTATTTCCACCAATCAGTGAACAGCCTGGGTATCAGCGACGAGTTGAAGGAGAAGCTCCAGGACGTCATGGTGGACCGTCACAAACTCACCCTGGGAAAGACTCTGGGAGAAGGTGAGCCGGAGGCCCAACGCACATCTCCCTGAACAACGTCCTAAATCACTGGTTCCTGACCCTTTATGAGCATGTGACCTCATTTCTTCAAGGTCTCGCCAGTCGCAACCCCAACGTCTTGCACTTCCCTGTACACACCACACACACGCACACACACACACACACGCACACACACACACACACACACACACACACATTGTTGTAAAGTCATGAACATCTGCCTTGTGGGGCCTTGACCCCCAGTTGGGGAACACAGTGTTTATGTCTATCTCGTGGGTATCAGGGTGCTGCATGGGCTAATAAGGTTGCAAGAGGCGTCTGTTTGGGGTTTCTGAGCAGAGAGAAGAAGACCCTTCTCCTTCTCTTATCTCCACCAGCTTCCTCCAGGCTGTGCTCCTGATAAGAGCCGGCCAAGAGAGTCTGTCTGTTTGAGGCTCGTCGTTATTTTTACTGAAGTAACATTTTCACAGTTTTTGCAATGTGGT
>PIJE02001071.1:0-10000 GCA_002895965.2 Coryphaenoides rupestris | reverse complement strand
CTGACTTCTCAAGAATATCATATCAGCTTCCTGTTACAAAGTTTATATTTGAGTCATTTCTCTTGAAGCAAGGTCAAGCAAGTGCAACTTTTTTCATTCTACGCGCAACAAAAACAAATGTTACACGCGCCGAGCGAAGACGTGGCTCGGTCGGGCTGAGCGTGCTGACCGTGACCGCCGCTGTCTCAACCTCTCAGCTTCGTTCCTCGTCTGCGTTTTTTTACTCACAACTCAGCGACCTGAGGTTAGACTGTTTCAAATGATGACGGCTGAACTTTTTTTCTTCCCGTCTCCCACGATCACCTCCACCGTCACGCCTGCTCTGCGCCACCGGAACCAGAACACGTCATTGTCCGTCGCGAACGTCGTATCAGTGGGACCCTTCCCAGACGTGGACGGTGTCTCCGAGCCCGAATGCAAACCCCCCGGATGGTACGTCGTCAAAGAACACTCGCTTCCAAATGTTGCAGCACGAAGACAGTGTTATTAATAATGATTTAGCGTGTACGTGGATTTTGTCGCTGTGGTTTTCTATTTGTTTTATTTTTTATTTTGTACACCCAACTTTGCACTAATGTATAGGCCTACGTTTGTTTGTATTTTCTGTACCTTTTTTATATATATATATATATATATATATATATCGTTTAGTCTTCTTGTGAATCTTTTCTTTTCCTAATGACACGGTTGAAGGTTCTGTAGAAAGCCCGTCCCGACTATTCTGTTCCTCTTCTTCTGTTACACTCGCGTGGAACCGTAGCCCAGGCACACGGCGCTAGGAACAGTCCTACTGCTCCGTCCTCTACGGTCCCGGCCTGCGGACGGAGCGCAGGGGCGTTGTCCCGGAGTTGGACGCTCGCAGGGTTTTCCATGACGGAACGCGCGGGCCGACGGGGGAACGTGAGTCAGACCGCGGTCTGCAGTGAGACAGAGAGAGACTGTGTGTTTCTCGACGGTCTAAACACCGGAGCGGTAAACAGAGACGGTTCAGTCAGGCGGTCAGAGAGACAGGCGACAAGCCAGCCAGCCAGCCAGGCGGCGGCGGCGGTGGCGACGACGACGACGACGACGACGCTGCTCTGCTTTAAGAAGGTTCACCCACTGTGATTTGCCGTCTACATCATGCACTTATTTTTGTTGCTCGTGTTAAATGTCGTTTTTTGTTTTGTACATGAGGAATGGGCGGGGCCTTTTGTCCTGGCGTCTCCACGGTTTCGGGACGTGTCGAGATCATTTGTGGTGCTATGTGTTTCCTAGGTACTCGGTTCCTCTCCAGTGGTGTAAAACAACACAGTTCATTGAGTTTATAATATGGTGTACATTTCCTGTTTTATCGTAAGGTACTGTATACAGTTTATTAAAACACTGAACATTAGTCTTACTGTGTCTGAACCGCAGGCTCTGCCAGAACCAACATATTTCTGGTTTTAGAAATAAAGATAAAAAGATCAAATGAAGATAGAAATCTTTTAATCAAGTTAAGTGTATGAAATACAACAGCCCTCAAGAAATGAAAAGCTCACATGATCTCATCTAAAAAGTTACATTCTTCTCCTCCTCCATGTATTCTCCATGTTGTCCTTTATTGTCTGAATGAAATTACAACTTGTAAAAATTAAATGTACAAAGTGCCTTTTACAGAGTGACTATTTTGTAGTACAGAAGTATGTGTGAACAATGTATCCTTCTTCAGGTTCTGCGTATAAAAGTACGCAGAACCTGACGCTGTGTGTACTACGACTGCCAATGACGTCACTGCCCTGATTTGTACACAGATGTCTTTTTTTATACCTACAGTATTTTGTATACAAAATAAATGTGTTTGTCCCAAGCGTGGCTTTTTGGGTGTGTGTGTGTGTGTGTGTGTGCGTGTGTGTCTTTATCTGTGTGTGTTTTACCAACGTTGGCATCACTCTAAATGGTAAACATATCAGACATATTGCTGAGATGAGGTAATAGTGTTTACAAGTGATCGCTCACTACAGTCATATTGATTGATTGATTGATTGATTGATTGGTGGGCGTGTCCTCAGTAGTGGATGTAGGAGATCTGCACGTCTCCCTCCACCTCCAGCATGTCCACCTGGGTGAAGGGCTGAAGGCGGTGGAAGAAGTCGAGCAGGTGCTGGCCGTTCACAAACACCTTGAACCGCCGGTTGCCGCAGCGGATCGACATCTGGACACAAAGGACAGGCGGTCAGAACCCGGCTCCTCTTCGCGAAGGGCCCCTGCGTCACCGCCATGTGTGTGTGTTGATCAGGCGTGACCCTAACCCTAACCCTAACCCTAACCCAGATGTGCACATGATGGATAGATCATAGACGATGAATGGCTAATCTCCATCACGCCTGGTGGTATAAAAAGTATTCTTACAAAAAAAAACTGCAACATCTATCTACATCTAGGAACTCAATTCACTGTATGTTCATCAGCTAAATAGTGTTAAATAGTAGACACTAATTGTTCCAGTGCTGTACAATTTACTGAATCAAAGCTATCCGATACTGCATCCCGATCGACACAAGGAGACGAATAGACTGGATCTGAAGTTATGAGACTTCAAAATAATAACGACTAACCTTGCGTTCCTGATTCCTATGGTGGCGATGAACTCTAAACTACACTTGGCTTGTCTCACTTGTAAGCCCGACTCGCAGCTAAATGTGAAGGAGTCAGTCTGGCCTTACGTCGAAGTACTGTCCCTCCATGAAGGGCGTGGCGGCCAGCTCCCTCTCCTCCTCTCCCCAGTTCCCGTCCATCAGGGAGTTCCTCACCACGATGCCCTCGCTCACCCTGGGGTTCATGTGGAAGGCAATGTCGCTCGACCGGCTCGCCTTCAGGTTGACGGAGAACCTGTCGATTGGAGCAGATCCAGTGGGCGGGGTGTCCAGAACGTTCCAGAGGGTAATGGGACACACACAGACACACACACACACACACACACACACACACACACACACACACACACACACACACACACACCTGTCTCCTCCGTAGGGAATCATGCCTCTGATAATGATGGTCCTCTTGGAAGACATCCCCCCTGGGATCATGGTGCTGAAGGGAATGCTCTGCACACACACACACACAAACACACACACACACACACACACACACACACACACACACACACACACACACACACACACACCGTGACACCCTCCTCAGTGGGAGGTGGCTGAAAAGATGCCTGTGTTTTAATTATCATAACATGCGTTTAACAGTACGTTAAATATGACTTACAGGGTTGTAGTCTGGTTGTCCACCCATACCCTGAAATCACAACCACAGAACACAAGTCAGTATGAATTATTGTGTTTGAACGTGTGTGTGTGTGTGTGTGTGTGTGTGTGTGTGTGTGTGTGTGTGTGTGTGTGTGTGTGTGTGTGTGTGTGTGCGTGTGTGCGTGCACATGTTCTCACCGGCAGGTTAGACCCTGGGAAGTCCCCGCCCTAACAGGAGCAGAATAGAAGGGTTACTGATTACGTTGGGAATACAGCTGATGTGCTTCGGTGAAGGCTAACTTCTTCCAGTACTCACCCCCATCCCACCTGGACCACCTGGGTACCCGCCCTGACCACCCGGGTACCCGCCCTGACCGCCCGGGTACCCGCCCTGACCACCCGGGTACCCGCCCTGATCTCCGGGGTACCCGCCCTGACCTCCGGGGTAGCCGCCCTGCAGGAATACAGTAGAGAACGGTCTACAACATGGCAGTGATGGAGTAAAATAATGCTCCCACAAAACACGAGGTTATGCTGAGCCTTACCCCCATTTCTCCACCCTGACCTCCCGGGTACCCGCCCTGACCTCCAGGGTACCCGCCCTGACCTCCCGGGTACCCGCCCTGACCTCCCGGGTACCCGCCCTGGATGGAGGAGAGAGAGTTAGGGGGCAAAACTGTGTTTCTAATGCACTTCTTGATGCAGTGAAAATCTGTCTGGCGCCTTAGGTTAGCATCTAAAGGTTAGCATCTGAGGTTAGCACTGAAGTTTTGTTGTTGTGTTGGTGATGTCACTCTCTAGGTGTTGATGATGTCACTCTCTAGGTGTTGGTGATGTCACTCTCTAGGTGTTGATGATGTCACTCTCTAGGTGTTGGTGATGTCACTCTCTAGGTGTTGGTGATGTCACTCTCTAGGTGTTGATGATGTCACTCTCTAGGTGTTGATGATGTCACTCTCTAGGTGTTGATGATGTCACTCTCTAGGTTTTGATGATGTCACACTCCAGGTATTGATGATGTCACTCTCTAGGTGTTGATGATGTCACACTCCAGGTGTTGATGATGTCACTCTCTAGGTGTTGATGATGTCACTCTCTAGGTGTTGATGATGTCACTCTCTAGGTGTTGGTGATGTCACTCTCTAGGTGTTGATGATGTCACTCTCTAGGTGTTGGTGATGTCACTCTCTAGGTGTTGATGATGTCACTGATGCAGGACGCTTACCCCTCCCATGTTGCCTCCGCTTCCGCCCTTTAAACACAGGCGTACATCATATATTACAAAATATATACAACAAAGTAATATCTATAGTTTAGAAGCCAGCGATCCCCTATGACCCCACGTGGACTTCAGGTGACCCTAAAGGCTGGTTTATGGCGCTCGACACTTTTGAAAAGTGTCGCTCGACAGGAATGAAAGTGTCACGTTACGATGCTCACAGTCACGTTACAGACCAGAATACCGATAAGGACACAAAATCTCCATGGCGACGTTAGAAAGCTACCCAATCACATTGGGTCGCGACAGAACATGACGACGACGTCCGCGGCACAAGGAAAAAGGCGGGGTCTCGGTCGACGCCATGTTTTCTTTACCCCGATGACGTTGATGGTCGTGATGGACACGTCGCCCTCGATGCGCATGGTCCGGACGCGCTCCAGCGGGATGCGATGGGACATCGTGTAGAACTCTCGCCCGTTCACCTTGAACTGTACACATGTGACAAGATTAGCACTATTCATGGTATTAACGTGTGACTAACATGTTAATTAATACATTAATTAATACATTAATTAACATTAATTAATGAGACTCGTTAACTCTGCTAATAGAGACAGTGTATGCTGTTACTGTATTATTGTGTTTTGGTAAAAGTTATGTTTTTGATCCTCTTACACAAAAAAATAAGGAAAACACTTGATTTGACACACACACAAACACACACACACACACACACACAAACACACACAAACACACACACACACCACACACACACACACCGCACACACACACCACACACACACACACCACACACACACACACCACACACACACACACACCGCACACACACATACGGGTACAGAGCGGGGACTGTGGCGACCTGGTATCCCTCGGCCGTGATCATGATGACCATCTCGAAGCCCTCTCCCAGGACGAAGGGCATGTCCCGGGTGTGTTCCTCCGAGTCCCAGGCGTCCCCCTGGCGGGAGTTGAAGACCACCTTGTCCCAGCCGTCGAAGCGCGGGTTGAAGAAGAGGGCGATGTCGCTGTCCTGCCCCTCGCCGCACTGCAGGCTCACAAAGAACCTGGAGGAGGGCGTAGGTTAGGTCTAGTTTAGCGTAGGTTAGGTCTAGTTTAGCGTAGGTTAGGTCTAGTTTCGTGTAGGTTAGGTCTAGTTTAGCGTAGGTTAGGTCTAGTTTAGCGTAGGTTAGGTCTAGTTTAGCGTAGGTTAGGTCTAGTTTACCATAGGATAGGTCTAGTTTAGCATAGATTAGGTCTAGTTTAGTGTAGGTTAGGGTTAGTTTAGCATGGGTTAGGTTTACTTTGGCATAGGTTTGGTTTGAGTTGAGTTGGGTTGGGTTTAGTTTAGTTTAGTTTAGTTTAAGTTTGATTTGGCAGAGATAGTTTTGTTTTGTTTTGTTTTGGTATGGTTTGGTTTGGTTTACTTTGGTTCAGTTTAGTTGTAGCTAGTTTAGTTTAGGTTAGTTTAGTTTAGTTAAGTTGGGTTACTGGCCTCCTACCCTATAGTACCCAGAGGGTAAAGTGAGCTGAAGTTAGTGATCTAAGTTAAACCAATACTACAACCTTATTTGACTGTGTTTGGTTCCGCTTAGTTTCAAACTAGAAACTCTACAATGTGTTCACATTCTCTCATTTGTAGCACAGGATTGAAAATAATGCTTCGACATGACATCACACGCTCCCCACTCTGTGTACTATTACACAACATGTACACACTATGTGTACACAATGTGTAGTAGTAGTAGTACAATAGTCAAGCAGTCCACGAGGTCATGTGTTTGTTTATGGGGACATTACTCACGGTGAATTAACCCTGACAAAGAAATGTAGACCTAACCCTTCCCACTCGTGTCAACAGTAAAGTATCCGGGTTCAGTAATTAAATATTTATTAATTTAATAATAGTAATACATGCTGTCATGTGGTCGGTCTAACATGAAAAGTGTTTTACTAGAATCTAAGGAACTGATGAATATCACCGTTGACAACGTAATACTTTGTCACGTTGAAATGTCATTAAAAATGATCGGTGGTAGGCCGAAAAAAACAAAACAGTGAATAAAAATGTCATGAAAAACAGCTTCGCCATGCAATCTACAAATACTACCTCAGCAATGTAACTATCCATAAACGAATATTGATGTTGGAGCCCTCAGCTCAACAGAGACTCTCAGCTCAACAGGAGCATCTGTATCGTGATGTTCTTGCTCTGTGGTATAATCAGTTGTACCTCGTGGTCTGCTCATCACGCGCCCCTGGAAGTAGATGGACGTCCCATTCCTCAGACCGCCGTAGATCGGCCCCGTGTAGGGAATACTCTGAGGGCAAGACACCCAGGAGGACAGGGTCAGCGTTACCGCAGGGTTAGTGTAGTATAGTATTGGTGTTACTGCAGTGTTAGTGTAGTATAGTATTGGTGTTACTGCAGTGTTAGTGTAGTATAGTATTGGTGTTAATGCAGTGTTAGTGTAGTATAGTATTGGTGTTACTGCAGTGTTAGTGTAGTATAGTATTGGTGTTACTGCAGTGTTAGTGTCGTATAGTATTGGTGTTAATGCAGTGTTAGTGTCGTATAGTATTGGTGTTAATGCAGTGTTAGTGTAGTATAGTATTGGTGTTAATGCAGTGTTAGTGTCGTATAGTATTGGTGTTACCGCAGTGTTAGTGTAGTATAGTATTGGTGTTAATGCAGTGTTAGTGTAGTATAGTATTGGTGTTACTGCAGTGTTAGTGTAGTATAGTATTGGTGTTACTGCAGTGTTAGTGTAGTATAGTATTGGTGTTACTGCAGTGTTAGTGTCGTATAGTATTGGTGTTACTGCAGTGTTAGTGTCGTATAGTATTGGTGTTACTGCAGTGATAGTGTAGTATAGTATTGGTGTTAATGCAGTGTTAGTGTAGTATAGTATTGGTGTTACTGCAGTGATAGTGTAGTATAGTATTGGTGTTAATGCAGTGTTAGTGTAGTATAGTATTGGTGTTAATGCAGTGTTAGTGTAGTATAGTATTGGTGTTACTGCAGTGTTAGTGTAGTATAGTATTGGTGTTACTGCAGTGTTAGTGTCGTATAGTATTGGTGTTACTGCAGTGTTAGTGTAGTATAGTATTGGTGTTACTGCAGTGTTAGTGTCGTATAGTATTGGTGTTACTGCAGTGTTAGTGTCGTATAGTATTGGTGTTAATGCAGTGATAGTGTAGTATAGTATGAAGGCAAAGTGAGCAATCACAGGCCGCGACCGGGGATACTCACGGGGTTGTAGATGGGCTGGTAGCCGGGAGGAGCCATGAACGACATGCTGGCGGTGGAGCTGAGACGGACGGGCGGAGCACACGGCCACGGGCTGGCACCTGCCTTTATACCTGCACCCAGGGGTGGGGTGTTGGGGGAGGGGGGTGGTGAGGGAGTGGTGAGGGTACCAACCCTTCGCCCATACAGGGATCCGTTTGCTTTGTGTGTGTGTGTGTGTGCTTTGTGTGTGTGTGTGTGTGTGTGTGTGTGTGTGTGAGGGTGTGTGTGTGTGTGTGAGGGTGTGTGTGTGTGTGTGTGTGTGTGTGTGGATGTGAGGCTGTGTGTGTGTGTCTGTGTGCGTGTGAGGGTGTGTGTGTGTGTGTGTAAGCCACTCCTCTGGCATTTGATACGTTCCATATTTCATCACTGAAGTCCCACCATGTTCTGTCTTAGCTGCTAACTCTATCTACTGAAACACTCCATATAAACGTGTACGAATATTAATTTTAGAATTGAATTGTGGCCGCAAATTGAAGCAGAAATGTACTTGCTTGCCTTATTTTACTTGTTAACTCTTTTGCCTTATGTTACGGGTAGACGGGAAAAATAACTGGGCCCATCAACTTTGTACATTTGTACATTTGTACTTTCTTCTACATTTTCTCGGATGTCGCTATGTACAAATTAAAAGTTTATCTTATTGAATATTCACATGGACTTACGTGTTACTGGTTTCTGTTTGCATTCTATGAATATTTTATAATTATGTGGAGTTATACAGCATAATATAGGATTATTATACTGGATACCTCCACATAATTATATGCATACTCATTTAGAACCATTATATCAGTCAAGCATCAGTGAAGTACAATTCAGCCTGAATATAAACAACAATTACATCTCACTGCAGTCTTTATAACTTCATATTAGGGGCAGCAGTAGCTCAGGAGGTTTAAGAGTGATTGTCTGGCAACAGGAGGGTTGCTGGTTCGATCCCTGGGCTCCCCCTCCTATAGTGTGGAGGTGTCCCTGAGCAAGACACCACCTAACCCTACCTGCTCCTCCTAGCTAAGTGTGGAGGTGTCCCTGAGCAAGACACCACCTAACCCTACCTGCTCCTCCTAGCTAAGTGTGGAGGTGTCCCTGAGCAAGACACCACCTAACCCTACCTGCTCCTCCTAGCTAAGTGTGGAGGTGTCCCTGAGCAAGACACCACCTAACCCTACCTGCTCCTCCTAGCTAAGTGTGGAGGTGTCCCTGAGCAAGACACCACCTAACCCTACCTGCTCCTGACGTGTTGGTTGTTACCTTGCATGGTTGGCACCACCGTCGGTGTATGAATGGGTGAATGTGCGCTTTAGATAAAAGCGAGATATAAATGCGATCCATTTATATTATACTATTGAATCATTTAATATAGGCCTACATGTTTCCCCCTAAACTTGGTCAACATTTTAATCATGCTGTAGAGGGTGTGTAACCATGGCAACTATGGAAAAGGTGAGTCTGACAAACAGACTTCCTTCAGGTGGGTGCAGCAGCCCTGACAGAAAGATAAGATATGTGTGTGTGTGTGTGTGTGTGTGTGTGCGTGTGTGCGTGTGTGTGTGTACAGACACTGGGTTGGGCTGTGTTTTGTTAAGTCGACCCCTGACCCTTACGACACAACAAACCGCTCTGTTCTTTTATTGCCCTCTGGTAGATAATCTTTGTGAATGCGTAGTTACATGCAACACCACTAGCCTAGCCAGCCAGACCTCACGACCGATGGCTTTTCACTGGTCTGCATTCCCAACTTGAAAAGGTGTATGTGTCCGTCTACGTGAGTAGTATGTGCCTCAGCTGGGGTCACTGACCCTGCAGAGAACCCCACCCCCCAGGACATCAGGCATGGCATGGAGACGCGGTTGATGTGGGGCCCATAGTGGCCCAGTCTGGAGGGCCTCGACGCACAAGGCAGCGAGGAGGGAACCCAACCAAGTTAGGAGGCATAAAAAGCCCAGGACAGTATATTTGAAAGCAACATGGCAGCTACTTCACTTGGTCTAATATGATGGAGGTTTACATTGTGGCCCAATGATTTGTTTTGTTTTGGTTTTTTTCAAAGTTGCTCATCACATTCAAATGTTTGGTTGTATTTTACTTGCTGCTTCGTGCAGAGTAGAATTAGTCAATAATGCCTCATGTAATGACAGAGGAATATAGATTTAATTTAAAATGTAATTTTTAAACGATTTAAAGCCATGTCATTGTTCGGTTATGTAGTAAGCTGTCAATTCTGGTTACTCTCCTCTCTGTGTT
>PIJE02001070.1:158380-170846 GCA_002895965.2 Coryphaenoides rupestris | reverse complement strand
CACACACACACACCACACACAACACACCAACACCAACACACACACAGCACGCGGACATTTCGAACACGTACGCGACCAGCCCACACACACACACACACGGACACACACACACACAGGCAACACACACACTTTTCCCACCACAGTTGGTAGGTGACGGGCCGCGGGGCATGACCGGAGTCGCCGAATGCTCAGGTCAGTCAATAGACAGCTAGACAGACAGACACAGCTAGACAGCTAGACAGACAGACAGACTGTGACGCAAACTGTTGTGGTCGTGGTCGTGGTCGATCTGACAAACTTTGCAGTGCTTATTCATTAATTTTGAATAGGACGACTCCATGTAGGGCTGGGAGCTCGGGACCCTGGCTTTCCTTTTGCATCGTCTGTGCTACAAAGAATTGTGAGAATTATCAGTTGTAGATGTACAACATCCACCTCAATAATTGCATATGATGAGACCACATCATTATGTATATACATATTAAATATAAGAAGTAGGCCTCTCTTGAAGGAAACGGAAATTTGGAGTTTAAATAAGATCATTTGACCACTCACAATCAGAGCTTACATCTCCCTGTCCTTACTCTAGAAACTATAGGGCCCTCATACCCACCGTCTCTCACACGGTCAAATGACGGTTCAGAGTGTTGTGAGAATACGAGGGTACTTAGGCTTTATCGATTCCCCACACTCCATGATAAGTAGAAAGGTGGACTAGCTACAATGTTCGGACCTTGATATCAATGTCAAGGTTCGGCTCTCTTCAGGAGCCTGGCATTATCTCGGCAAGATTGTTTAATGTTATGGATGTTGATGGTGCGGTGGTGCTAAAGTTGCACTGTGTGTCGTGGGTCTGTGTCCCTTGTTGTTAGTAGTCTGTATCTGTGTGGGTGTGGATGACTGTGTAGTGCAACGCGCCCATCGCTGCTCGTTTTACACGACTAGCACGGGGTCACCGCCTTCACCTTTGGGGAGCTCTCTCAGTGTTTTATGATGTCAATAGTTATAATCTGCGTACTAGGCTACAATAACTCAGATGCTCGCTCAATTCTGTTGATGACACTATTTTTTTAGTCTCATTGCTTTACTTGATCGATCAACTAAGATTCCAATCTCAATGGTGACGCACCGAACGTTAGTATTGCTCGCCGGATTGAACGAATATCCACGTGGAAGCTATCCGCCTTTATTTCACCCGACTACATGTCAGCCGCGAAACGCTGATTTACCTCTGCAACCGTCTACCACACACAAGGGGGCAATTTTGAAATAATTCCGCACATTTCTGTGATTTTAGTCGTACGCGCCGATCAGCTTAGAATGTCTCAACTCACACAGACCACTACAGAAGCGCAGATCCGACCGAATCTTAACGGTCTGTACCCCATCACCGCGGGATGGACTAAGACAGGCCGATACTATTAGCGTGTGTCAGTTCTTCTTCGGAAATGCCAACAGCATCTCAGAGTGGTGAGCTCTTTTCTGGAGACAATCTAATCCGTGGAAACATGTGAGAGGGAGTCAGATGACAAGGACACTCGCAAGGCGCCCTTGACCTGGTGTTTAAAGTACAGATCTCCTCTCAGAGCCAGCTGGGTCCCTGGTTCCATACTGACGAAGAAGACAAGGCAGGCACTTAATGTCCACTCGCTCTGGAGGGACTGGGGTCCGTTACCATTGTTCCGACTTCAAACTCGTGCTCTTCTGAGCTCATGACCGTAATTTGGCATAGCGGGCACCATCCATTCTGAGGGTATTGAGACAATTGGCCAGGTTCTCCGCAAATGTTCACTTTGGTGGCATACGTCTTATGCTTTGCCTGGCGGTAATCAGCTTGATCTCTCTCTTATCTCTCCACTGTCAGGAGCAACCTGCCACCTGCTGCCACACCTACCCAATCGTATTCACAGCTGATCTCGATCGGCAAGATCAATCTGGACTCAGTAACATGGATGTGTGGGTAAATAACGATTATTTACCATGGCGGCAAAGTTATACGGAGTGTCAACGATAGTCGGCAATTTGGTCGCGGGGCATTACTGTGACAAGTTCCGTGCGAAAAGCAACAGTCTGCTGTGGGATCTGTGGACAACTCTGGTTAATGATGTATTCCTACACTTTCATACTGCCTTGCGAGACACGACCTTTTTTCTTATACAAGCAAGCAAATCGCTCTTCGTGTCGGCCACGACAGCTTCTTTGCAGATGTTGCGCTCATTCCCCATGCAGCCAAGTTCGTGGCATGAGCTGGTTAGTGTATATTTTGTGAAACCTTACGTCGCCTAGTGATATGGACCTCAAGTGTTCTGTCAATAATGCGACGGTATCGCGCGATGGACACACAATAGTCGCGGGTTGGTGAATACGGACCAGGCCCGTGCGTACAATACAAGATAAAGTAGCACAACATGGCGCTGTTGTCGTCGGTTCATGCCGTCCGCACGATGTGCTCTGCCTTTTGGCATTCGCTCAGAAACAAGCTGATGTTCTAAGCTAAGGAGCACGTCGTTCCATAGCATCGCGATCACAGGCCGCAGACCACAAGAGGTGCTTTCATTCTCTGTTCATCCACATTATTGGGATATCATCGGTGACATAGACGTCGCAGCTCTACTCAACACCCACGGACCCCCCTAACTGGACAAGACCTCGCATCATTACCAACTCACAGGAGCCACCACACCAATCACTCCAGCCACACAACACATCACACTGAGGACACACGCAACGGACACATCCACATCCACACCAATCCCGAACTCGATCCACTAGCACATCACGTTCTCGCACGAGCACCGAGCCATCACGACACTCGATCTATGGCTGGAGCACCATCTTCACGACATCACGTTCCCATAGCAGAAATGGTAACAGACCTGCTCTCCTCCCCTAACGCCTAAGCAAAAAAGGAGAAAACAAGGGTTAGCGGACACAAGCTAATTGTCTCATGAGTGACGAAGTAGTGAGTTGCAAAGCAATCCATCCGACACGTGCATTCGATTCATCCAGTTCCCTATCGTGTGCATCTAGATTGTTCACCATAATGGACCACGCCCGCACCGTGCCTCGGTGGCATTTTCATAGAGTGTGTGTGTCCGATTTTTGCTTCTCGGGACTCACAAAAAAGGTAGACATATTGCCCCTCGTGTCTACCCATGCGGAGTCGGTAAATATTGCCCTCTGTCCACACTAGATGGAGCCTTATCATCAAATGAACACTGTGTGCTTCCCAATCAACTCTTACCGGATTGGGGATGACTTATTTAAACTCCAATCTAAGCCTAACACGTCTGCAGCCACTGAGTCATCGCTCCATCTCTGTTAACCTCATCACGCTGCAGATGTTTGGTCGCCTTGGATGGCCTTATAGTGTTGATCTTAATCTAAATGCATTGGGGACCATCTATCCACATTGGGGATATCGTGTTAAAAACTGCATGTGTTTTCGTGACGTCGGGTGTCAAAAGTAGCAGGAAGATCTGGGTGCGCGCAACATGGAGGAAAGGTCAACATTGTACATTTACTACAAACAGTCAAATGCTACAAAACCAGTTGAAAATCAGCAAAGTTCCCCTTTAAAGGCTTCAATATTGACTTTGCAAACCTGCTGATCCTGTCATCAATTGAAACCAGCCAACAGGATAAATCTAATTCCCTAAATCATTTTCAATAGCCTTTTTAAAAAGTGGTAGCCGAAGTAGGAGACCCACTTCCCCTCCCGTTGACGAGACCACGCAGCCTGCCAGGCCGGAAAATGAATGTGTTATTTATAGTGTTGCATTCTTACCAATGCATTGCACTGGTAAGAAAGAACAGAACTAGCAAGCAGAAACATTCTTGTAGTCAGAAGCACCTCATTGGCTGAGCCTAGCAACAAAACAGAAAAGGTAATCACATGAACGGTCTTTCATTTCAGTTTTGTTCACTTTCTTTTAATTTCTTTCTTGACTTATATGTGAGGCACTCTACAGTTAATTACTATCATCCTGCAGAACATAAATATGCAGGATTTTTTCTGCACAAAGATGAAATGGATCCATTGGTCTGCCAGGCAGCACACCCACTCCGGTGTGCTTGTACAGAACCATATTTGGAGACCAGAAATAATAATGGTGTATACTTTTCTTTGGGGAATATTTTTTTTTAAACTAGGCTTTAATGAGTTTGACAGGTCCTTGTAGTGTCTTTATTATGTGCGAGACAAAAGAATTGAAAAGATTTTGGTAACCAAAAAGCAGCTTTGCCAAAGCAAAGCTGAAAAAGTGGTTTGAAGTATTTTCCACGCACCATTAATTCTAAAGCGCTCCCAATCCACATCATATAAACTATTGAAGGAGGAGCTCACTGAAAGGATTTATGAACTGAAGTGTCTGTGGTCCAACAGTGAGCACGTATTAGCAGCAATAGCCTATGGCAGCCTATCCATCACATTAGGACCTGAAGGATCATTATTTAATGTAATAACCATCATTGCTTATATTCATATTATACCGTGAGAAGTGTCTTAATGGTGACGAGTGGGTTTCAAAGGGGTGCATTAACAACCCTGGGTGGTTGTTAACAGACAGACGAGGGAGGTTTCCTCAAGTGCTGTACTAATGTTGTTTTTGGACACGCATCACGACATGCACTACATTTGAAAGATAAATCATGCTTTTTACTGCACTACATTGCTGTGAAAGCTGCTATATTGGTTACATGGTTGTGATAAATATACTGTATACCCAAGATAAAAAAGAAACAAAAGAACACCGGGACGCCCTTCTAGTTCCCATGACCGTATCGAGGGTCGATTTTTGAAATTGGTGGCTTTTTTACTTTGATAGAGAAATACATGCTGAAGGTGTCGGGAAGCCTAATTGAAAATTCCCTGGGTGCCTGTACTGAACTGGGCTCCGGCAAAAAGGAGAAGAAGAATTGTATTACTTTTGGATACCGCATGTTTGAAAGCAAGTACATCCTGAGACTCGAGGCAGAAATGTAAAATGACACGCATTCACTCGTAGTCGTGGATATATTTCCATGCGGGGGTGCTATTTGTGAGGCGCGAACGTGCGACATGTATTACGATGTTATTCCAGAGACGGAGGAGAGTATCACAAGCACCTCCTCATCCCCCCCCCCCGGCCGCTTGCCAGTGGCGGGACCTCGTGTCATCGCCAAGAGTACAAAAGGAAACACTGAAAGTTATGATCACCGCAAAGATTTGGGATGAGACCGTGTCACGTACAGTGATTATGATGTGTGTGTGTGCGTGTGTGTGTGTGGGGGTGGGGGATGTTTAGCAGCCTTATCGGGCTGAACAGCTTGTTCCTCAAAATCAGCCGTCAGTGGGAGGGTTGGCGGAAACGGCATGGGATAGTGAGAGTGGGAGACATGGAAAGAGAGAGAGAGAAAAAAAAGCAGAAGAGACATGTGCGTGAGTCCCGGCCCACATCCCACATTGACAATGGTGTCAGGGAAAGAAAATGTTACACAACAGCCGAGTAAGTCAGCAAGTGGAAGCTGCAACCCACCACCACCACCACCACCACCACCACCACCACCCCAGGCACCGCGCATGACAAAGTCGCCACTCAAAAAAACTCCAAACCAGGAGTGAGCAAACTAGATGGAGCCTCCACACACAGAGTACATCACATGGACATTGACAGTGTTTTATTTTAGTGGTTTATGTTCTCTTGTTAAATGCCTATTTTTGCCCTTTTTAAATATACTTCATACAAGATCATTAATATCAAGACATACGATCCCGTATGAAAGCACTGGGAGTTCTTTTTTCACCCCATCATATCGAACAGCACCGCTAACACACACAAGGCAATGAAATAAATCACATTTGCACCAATAGACTTCAAGTTCCAGGCAACTAATTACACAACCAAACGTCTTCCCGATGACAACCCGGTGGTCTCGGGAATGGAAATTAAATGATAGTGGGGCAGACAGAGGCGCTGCAGGGCTGACAGTTGTGGTAAGGAACCCCTCCAGGGCCGGACCCCCTTCCATAACCACAAAAAGCAACAAGCCAAGGGTTGGCTCTTCCTGCTTCAATACGCTCTCTGATGAACGCACCACAATTGAAGTATAAAATGCCGTATGCAACCGTTTGCAGAATAGTTTAGTTGTGGGTAAGCTATTTTATATCCTCAGCACCCCTCGACTCATGTCATGTGTCATGTGCATAGTCATGTGACGACGACTATGTGTAACGGAATTGACATGCAGGAATTTCATTTTCGAAGCATTTTAGGGTAAGAAAAGTCTGAAAAAAGTGTGGGATTGAAACTGTTAATGTTTTTTATTCAGGATTACAGAGAAGAAGAGCCTTTTAAAGACACAATCCTCTGAGTTGCTGCACACTTTGCAGTTTGCACATCCCATGCGACAGTTCTGCTCCTGACAAATATATGCTGAATATAGCCTTGGAATATATTGGCATAGAGAGAGACACAAAAGGATGTGAAGGTGGTAAGAAAAAAAAACAGGCCCTTCTTATGCTGCAGTTGTTCTCCTTGGTATGTAGGAATGTGTTAAGCTAAGCGAACACATACCCACCACTGTCTTATATAATATCAATACGTGCCTTGCACACACACACACACACACGCACGTCCATAGAGAAATTGAAAACACTCAAGGCCAAGGAACAGAAGAGAGAATAAGTTAGAGAACATAGTCAAGAGAGAAGATAGTCAAGAATCCACACACGCATTCATCACCAGTTTTCCATCTCATCTAATCTTCAGCCTTGCCCACTCCGGCTCAAACTTTGTTCAGTTTTCCCCAGGGACACACAAAAGGTAAATATTGCCCTCTGTCCACACCAGTAGATGGGGAGCCTTATCATCAAATGAACACTGTGTGCTTCCCAATCAACTCTTACCGGATTGGGGATGACGTATTGATCATGGCAACATGCCTCACACAACAACAGCGTTTGCACAGCAATAGAGGGAGAAAGGGCTCGGTAATGTATTGCGCTGTCCATTAGGCCATCGTGTAAGACCCACACACAGTGTTAATGGAGTCAGTCACGGGGCCTCTGGATCTGCTCTCCTTTGCAGCCTGGCTGAATTTGGTTTAGTGTTTCTGGCCATGGAAACCTTCTCCATGTAATAGATCAGGGCACGCAATAAAAGGAGAAGACCATGCCTTGGACACAGTAAAAAAATAAGTAAAAAAAAATTTAAGCTACGGTTTGAGTAGGTCAAACGGAGGTTAGACTGCTATTAAATTGGGACCAGGAGGTGTTAAGCCTTTGCTGTGTCGATTAGAATCTATCTCCCAATCTTTCACTCACGCACATTCGTGCAGTGGGAGAGTTGTGGAGGCGGCGTCCGTAGGCACTCGCAGGTTGATGCAGTATATTAATCTCTGGAAACTGATTGGGCCATGGGAACAGTGGTCCCACTTCAGTGGCTGATAGGATATAGGGCCTAGCTAGCGTTCACTGGCCCACTGTATCTTGTCCTCCTGTCCTCCTCCACTCCCATATTTACTCCATCTCTCCTTCGCTTCCTTTCTCTTTCTGTCTTTGTCTCTTCTCGTCTCAGACGCTGTCCTTTTTGATCTCCTGCAGAGGAAACGTTTCTTTTATGTTTTTACCAGTGGGGACTCTTCATTTCCATTTGGCTGCAGCTGTGTCAAGCTGGGTACAGCTTAGTATACACAGTAGGGCCAACGTATTTTTTTGAGACTGTGAAAGGATGTTGGGTTGCTCTATGTTTTGTACCCAGTACCTGCCATGACTAAAGCCAGCGGTATGGGAGTGGAGAGGTGTCTGCAGGTTTCATATTTTAAATGACATTAACAGTGTTAACCAAAAGCTGGTTAACACTCCACACAGCATAGGGATGCACATGAGCCACAACATGCAATTTAGTTTTAATGATGAAAGTAATCATTCCAGAGGACTTCAAAGAATGAATGGTGTTGGCCTTTACAAGCCTATTATGTCCAACTGGCTACTTTTGTCTGGCCTGCAGATCAATCTTGCACCTTTTTAAAGGTGGACTGGATGCATGGCTTAATGGGTTCTGTGTGCATCACAACAAGAGTCATCTTATAAGAGTGATGGCACCCTGCTCCTCGCCAGAGGGACGAAATCTTGATTTTCCTGCTCCCAAAACGGAACGTTTTCCGAAGCAATGGCAGATGACTGATGTGCAGGTGGGGGGCACACAGGGGTCCATTTGCCACACAACTACACACCTGGGCGTCTGTAGTTTTTCCCACGGTTAATTTACGGTGCCGCTGAGGGACCCTTGCTTCCCTGCCAGATCTCCCGGTGAGGTCAGCCCCCCTCCAGGGTCCATCCATCAACGTCTGCCAGCCTCCAGTCCTGGCGATAACGTGGCCTTTTAATAATGGAGCAGCCGTAATTACTTTCACAGATCAAGTGTTAACCGAGTTCATCTGGCCACCGACCCTGGTGCAGGAGGGTGCAGGGACCACTGCGGGGTGGGGGTACTCGGAATATAGTAGGTATCTAATGATCTAATGATTCAGATTTTTTTCTAATGATTCAGACGTTGTTAATTCGAGGTCGGACCTTCAATTTCAGGTGGCTCAGTTTTTTCTTTTTTCTTTTTTCCTTTTTTGTTACCAGATAATGTAGGACAGCTGCCTCAAATATTGTACAAAACTGACAAGAATTGTATACGGTTAGATAATACAAAAGTCATTTCCATCAGACCGGGCTTAATGAAGAACAAGTGTGGGATTGTTATGCCTCAAATGTCTCATTCCTCTGTAGCCACAATGGCCAAACCAACGCCCAGAATGTAAAATAAGAAAATAATTTTACTGAACCAGAAACTTCAATGAGACTCATGCCCAAGAAGTCATTTCATGGGCATTCTTCCCTCTCTTGAAGACCTTGTTTTCAAGCATTAAGTGCCGCCATTTTCTTTCGAAGATGAATGGTTAATGGACCACCTTTCTATCACGCTGGAGCCACTCAAAGCGCTTTTGGCAATCAGTGCCTCACATTAACCCATTCACACACACACATTCATACACACAACCGCCGTCTGTGTGAACCATGCAAGGGGGAACCAGCCAGCTTCCCAGGTGTTTTAATCAAGGACAACGTGACTCATACGAGGAATAACCCAGGATCCTACCAGCAACCTTCTGTTTGCCTGCCGAGCTACTTCTGCCCCATGAAGGATTGCTGCTGGCCTCCTGGTGATTTCACCTGGCAAAAGCAACCAACAGGAGGGAGGATTCATTCATTGTAAGATCGATGCTGTTATTCAATTCATGTGCTTTTGAATTTGATTGAGTTTGATTTACTTTTATCTTTCTGGTGCTAGTGGTGAGTAATGTTTTCAACATGTTTCAGAAGTCATGGGTAGATATTGGACATTTTGTTTACACCTGTGTTTAATTCATCCCTCCTTGTGCTTGTAGGATTTGTCACCCCTTCTCAGAACAGGAAACTATTAGGCCTAATGTCAACTGAATTCTTGAGGCATTATTAAATTAATTCTGTACTCACTGAAACAAGTGGCTTCTCCTCTTCTGTACACATCTTGCTGTTTTTGCAGTATGGATCAGACATCACGGTAGGCCTGTATCATTGTGATTTCAGACACGTGTGTGTGTGTGTGTGCTCCTATTCATTTGGGGCCTTGTTGTGAGGCCTACACATGACGACGAACACACATACCACATACTAGCCTCCACACAGCAGAACATCGCTCTCCGCAGCTAGACAGAAGAAATAGGAAGCAAAACATGACATCACAGACACACTCTGTTCCCCGTCTCGTTCAGAAGTGTGAACGACGCAATAAGGCCGGCTTGGCGTTAAAGAAGCACCTCAGTGTTCTTGTTGTTGCTGCAGGGATCCTGAATGAAGGTTAAATGGTTATCTGTCCAAATTATACTTCACCAGTACTGATGGTAGACCTTTTAAAGTGAAGAGGTTTCTGTGATATCACAAAGACACAATTACTTTGAAGCTATAATAGACACCCTGTGTCGTGTTCATATCCACTAGGGCTTTCAAGACGCAGTTGATATGACCGCATTTCAGGTTTTTGCTCATGTTTGGGCAAATTGTGAAAGCGGGATGTGTGTTTTTATGGAGGTAGAGGAATGCAAGGAAGGATTGGATTTTCAATGCGCATGTTGGACATCACAATGTGCAACCTGGATGGGTGATGGAAGTGAAGAGTCAAGAGATTCTTTGTTGTGCTCTGGACGGCGTAGCTTTTGGCAGACGTTTTGTGTGGTGTGGTGCAGTCTGGCTGCCAGATCCGGTCAAGCAAGTGATTGGTTGGTGCAGTCATTGACAGTGGAAGGCGCACTAGTACTAGTAATAAAGGCGGCAGTAGCTCAGGAGGTAAGAGTGGTTGTCTGGAAACCGGAAGGTTCGATCCCCGGGCTCTGCCTAGTTAAGTGTTGAGGTGTCCCTGAGCAAGACACCACCTAACCCTAACTGCTCCCGACGTGGTGGTTGTTACCTTGCATGGTTGGCACCACCGTCGGTGTATGAATGGGTGAATGTCAGGCAACAGTAAAGTGCTTTGGATAAAAGCACAATATAAATGCAATCCATTTACCATTTACGAGTAGGACGACGAGCAAGCCTGGCCCACTGTGTTGGTCGTTCTCGAGCTTCTACTACCCAACACTACTCACCCCAGGCTCTTTAGCATCCATGCAGTGCAAAGGGAAGCGCTGGGGCTCAGGGGGTCGCCGCAGTCTTTGAGCCGAAGACCGAGAGAGCGCTGTCGGCTTTGATACTCCCTCCCTTCCCCGGAGAGGTCTTTGAAATACACTCTAATTACAGTGACTTCTCCTGGCAAAGTATACATCAATGTCGGCCCGCATGCCTGCACCCCCTCCCACCCTTCCTCCCTACCGCCCTTCCTCCCACCATGTCTCTCAACTCTTATCTCTCTTGCTCTCGCTTTCACTCTCTCTCTCTCTCGCTCTCTCTCTCTCTCTCTCTCTTTATCGCTTCTCTCTGCCTGGCTTGATTCAAACACAGATCAAGTGTAAAATAATGTAACACGTGAATAATCATTTTTGTTTTAGACTTCTAAACCTTTTCTGTTTGGTACGTCTGTGAGCATTATATCTTTGTCGTGTGAAGTACATGTGGATGTGGTTGATATAGTACGCACACACACACACACACACCAGTTTAACATCTGGTGTGTGTGTGTGTGTGTGTGTGTGCGCGTGCGTGTAGGCAGTTTTTGGAGACGTGGAGCATCATCGATGTCGACGGGCGCTTTTTGGCTACTTCGGTTAGCGTATATATATAACGACCCACGCTATAGACGATGTGGAAGTATAGATGAAGCTGTAGTCTGGGGTTATGTCGGTGTGCTGAGCAACTGTGGGGGGTTTCTCTGATAGCCGCTGACGGTGAGGGGGCAGACCGGAGGCATGGAGGAGAGGCTGGCAGAAGAGGCAGAGTCAGAGTAGGAGGCTTCACATCAGAAGCAGAATCAGACATCTCTTTTTTGTTTAGGCAACATGGCGAACATTGGCTCATACCACCTATAGGTTTTCATTCAGGCGCCTTTGACGTATACATTCTCTGTCATTCTCATGCTCTTTCTCTGTCACTCTCTCTCCCACTCACTCACACAATGTTGAATATGTTATTATTAAGTCAGTAGTGTCAGCGAAAGTGACAGATCTCTTGAAATATATCTGTGTAAGATGTAGGTCAACCTAACGTGTAGGATCTTTCAGCACTGCCACTGGGTTATCTTTATTGGTGGGTGGAGCTAATCTCAGCCATATAAATAACGCCACGCCTGGCTACTTTCCCTCCGCTTAGGGCTACAGGCCTTTGGAGGAGTGTGGACCACGGCGGCACCGCCAGGTTTGTGTTGGCTTGCTGCTCGCCGGTGCGATAGGATGTTCAGTCTGCAGTGGACCTGATACTGAACTGTGTGGTGGTGGTGGTGGTGGTGGTGGTTTGCTCCATATGGAACAGGCCTAGTCCCAGTCTGCCTAGTCAGCAGTGTGTGGCGGACGACAAGAAAGTGAGGGGGATGACAGATTCTCCATCCCGGTGACTTACTTCTGTCCCTGTCCCATTTACCATGCCTCAGTTTTTGCTCGAGTTGGTAACTTTTATTAGAGGTTTTCTTTTAGTTTTTTTTGGTACTTTTTCTTGTTTCCTCAATTGGTCCATATCTCGTATAGGCCTAATCATTCTTCCTTTCATTCCACCAATCTGTCTTTCTTATGTATTTCTCATTCTGCTCTATCTACCTAGACCCTGGCAATAATGTCATTCATCTCAGTGTCATCTTTAAGCCTATTTCAACATTTGAAGTGGGCAGTGGGAGGGGGGGGGCTGTCAGTTCATTGATCATACTTTCCTCATGTCCGTCCTCTTCCCTCGTTCTCAGATTGTCTCGCAGTCGAGGGTTTTTAATCGCATTTGGCCACACTTAGTCGTTCTCCGATTGCATTTGAATGCCACAGT
>PIJE02001070.1:35000-157259 GCA_002895965.2 Coryphaenoides rupestris | reverse complement strand
TTTTTTTTTTTCGCGGGTCATGGGAACTAGAAGGGCGTCCCGGTGTTCTTTTGTTTCTTTTTTATCTTGGGTATACAGTATATTTATCACAACCATGTAACCAATATAGCAGCTTTCACAGCAATGTAGTGCAGTACAAAGCATGATTTATCTTTCAAATGTAGTGCATGTCGTGATGCGTGTCCAAAAACAACATTAGTACAGCACTTGAGGAAACCTCCCTCGTCTGTCTGTTAACAACCACCCAGGGTTGTTAATGCACCCCTTTGAAACCCACTCGTCACCATTAAGACACTTCTCACGGTATAATATGAATATAAGCAATGATGGTTATTACATTAAATAATGATCCTTCAGGTCCTAATGTGATGGATAGGCTGCCATAGGCTATTGCTGCTAATACGTGCTCACTGTTGGACCACAGACACTTCAGTTCATAAATCCTTTCAGTGAGCTCCTCCTTCAATAGTTTATATGATGTGGATTGGGAGCGCTTTAGAATTAATGGTGCGTGGAAAATACTTCAAACCACTTTTTCAGCTTTGCTTTGGCAAAGCTGCTTTTTGGTTACCAAAATCTTTTCAATTCTTTTGTCTCGCACATAATAAAGACACTACAAGGACCTGTCAAACTCATTAAAGCCTAGTTTAAAAAAAACTATTCCCCAAAGAAAAGTATACACCATTATTATTTCTGGTCTCCAAATATGGTTCTGTACAAGCACACCAGAGTGGGTGTGCTGCCTGGCAGAGCAATGGATCCATTTCATCTTTGTGCAGAAAAAATCCTGCATATTTATGTTCTGCAGGATGATAGTAATTAACTGTAGAGTGCCTCACATATAAGTCAAGAAAGAAATTAAAAGAAAGTGAACAAAACTGAAATGAAAGACCGTTCATGTGATTACCTTTTCTGTTTTGTTGCTAGGCTCAGCCAATGAGGTGCTTCTGACTACAAGAATGTTTCTGCTTGCTAGTTCTGTTCTTTCTTACCAGTGAATGCAACACTATAAATAATGTTTGCATTGCATTGTTTTGTAAAAATTTGGCAAAGAAGTTTCCCCAATAAACGTTCATTTTTCCGGCCTGGCAGGCTGCGTGGTCTCGTCAACGGGAGGGGAAGTGGGTCTCCTACTTCGGCTACCATTTTTTAAAAAGGCTATTGAAAATGATTTAGGAAATTAGATTTATCCTGTTGGCTGGTTTCAATTGATGACAGGATCAGCAGGTTTGCAAAGTCAATATTGAAGCCTTTAAAGGGGAACTTTGCTGATTTTCAACTGGTTTTGTAGCATTTGATTGTTTGTAGTAAATGTACAATGTTGACCTTTCCTCCATGTTGCGCGCACCCAGATCTTCCTGCTCCTGACACCCGACGTCACGCACTGTCATCGACAGCATCGAAAACACATGCAGTTTTTAACACGATATCCCCAATGTGGATAGATGGTCCCCAATGCATTTAGATTAAGATCAACACTTTAAGGCCATCCAAGGCGACCAAACATCTGCAGCGTGATGAGGTTAACAGAGGAGCGTGACTCAGTGGCTGCAGACGTGTTGGCTTAGATTGGAGTTTTACATGTGTGTGTGTGTGTGTGTGTGTGTGTGTGTGTGTGTGTGTGTGTGTGTGTGTGTGTGTGTGTGTGTGTGTGTACGTGCTGCAGAGTTGTCTGTGAATGTGTGAACCCTGGAGGGCCGGCCGTGTTTGTTTGAACTGTCACGGGGAGAATTAATGTTGAACAAATCATTTACAGCCCCCCGCCGGGGAATCGATGGCCATAACAATCGCCTCATAATTGTACCGAGTGGTACGGTTCATGTTTCCGATATTTCATGTGGTGCACGCTTGCGTGACACTGGACACGTGGCATTTCAAAGAATATGTGCTTTAGATCTTTTTTAGACTCTGCAGAGAGGAGTCAGGAACAGATTAATAAGCACAGATCACACAAACCAAGCCCACATCTCACAACCACAACCAAACACTACAGAGTACTTCTGGACGGAGGTTACGTCAGGTGATGTCAATTACAGTGACATTGCAGACACATTCAGAAACCCTGTTCCGCACTACGGATGGTGCTGGGACTGGTGTTTAGTGGTTAAGATCACTTTATTAATCCACACTTATGGTCACAAACACACAGCATGCAGGAAGTGGTGACCGCCAAACACACACAGGGAGGCTGGCCCTGCGGAAATGTAGTCTCTGCGTTTGACCCATCCTGTATTATGCTGCCACTCCAGGGGCAGCCAGGAGCAGTGGGCAGCTCTTTCCGTCGGAAAGGGGGCCCCGCGATCCCAGGACCTTCTTGCTGTGAGGCAGCAGAGCAAGCACTGCGCCACCGTGCCCCACAACTGTACCAGGACTAGAGTGGAGCATCAATGTGTATTCACCCGATTATGTTTCAAATGATTATGCAAATGTCCTCTGTTCAGTGGGCGCTGCGCATGCGGCAATTTATCATCATCCAGGGGCTGGTTCAGGACCACCGCCTTCGATATCCATTTTATTAGCACATAGTCAGTGTTCATCAGCAGCACAATATTACACACCGGGCTCAGGAAGAATTGTTTTTTTTTACTTTGAACTGTTCTCCCATGATACATTGCCAGAATGCATTAGGACAATACCGGGGTGCTGCTATGTTACTGTAAGACGATAATGTCCCAGGACAATCATGAAGTCGTGAACAAGAAAGAAGAGTGCAGCAGTGCCCCGGTGTGAATGCTAATAAAACGTGCAGTTGGGTCTGTGCTGTATGACGTTTTTCACGTTGAAAAAAAGGAAGAAGATGCTGGTGTTAATCTGGGAAAGAGCAGTGGCAATATTATATTTCACTGGCCATTGTTTATAGTGGAGCCACTCAGGCTCTTTCCTGTTATCGGGGGGGAAAGGGGAAGGTGGTGAGTGGGGGTGAGGGGGGTTATTCTGCTGCTGGCAGACCAGGCAAAGAAAAGGACACCCACCTCCCACCGGCCCCTGAGAAGCTGGCCATATAAATGTCAGCCAAACAAAAAGAAAAAGAGTACAGCGGAAAGTTAGCCGGGCAGCCAACTAAATTCACAGACGTTTCGAGGGGAACCTTTTACGTGGCCCGGCGTAAATAAAGCCTTTGGCCGGGTCTTCCTGTTTAATGTTTGTATCAATCTGTTGGAGGCAGGGGGGGGGGGTTTATTGGACGTTACACAGACTCATATCAGACTTTTAAACGGCAGCATTCATTAAATTGCCCTCCGACTCCCATCTGCCCAGGGAACGTTGCGTCAGTTTTGGCACGTCGGCTGCTGAATAATGAACAAGTATTGCTGTGTCTCCACATTACGCCCCCAAACCCCCTGATGCATTTCAAAGCTTTGCAGTGACAGAAGATATGAATATGTCAAGGCTACATTACAGCGATAACCGCTTGCGCTAATTCAATTAATGAAGCCACATTATCTTTTGACCTTATCAGATCAATCATGTATTAAGTAATTAGCTACGGTAGCTGTAGTGTAATTTAATTTTAATGCTTTGGAAATGGATCAAGCAGCGTTTTGGTTTTTTTCGCGTTTCTTGATGATGGATAAAAGTGCAAGGAAACATTGCTTGAGCAGCAGCCATACATCGTTATCCTCAAAGTGTTCTATCACCGCAATCAAGTTGGGCAATAAAAAGAAAACAACTGCTTTTAGTTACTGTAGTTCTGCACAAACCTTCAGATGCTAAAATAAATGGGATGATTTGGTCTACGGCAGCAAAACATAGTTTGAAAAGACAATTGATCGATCATTCTGTTGGTTAAAATATATTGGATGATTGATTGATATTTCACCTGAAAAATACCATTGGCATATTAAATATACCACATTCAAGAAAAGAAATATCATCAAATCCAAGAATGTTGCCGCTTTCCCATAGATGTACATGAATCAAGAAATGAAGTCGACCATCAGCTGGTCACCTAAGCCGACAAAACGTACACATCACAAATCCTCTTGCAATTATCCAGAATCAGTCAACCAGATATCGCAGCCAGCCAGCCAGCCAGGGAGTTCACTCCCACTCACATCTCTGGAGCCCGAGGTCAGTCTGGGCAGCCATTTGGCAACGAATAATATGACTGAGCATGGCCAGAAGTTAATCCCTCATTGGGAGTAATTATCTTGAATCTGCTGAAATGGCAAATTAAATCAGACTCCAAAAGGGCATAGCAGCAGCATGCATTGACATCCACCACCCTTTCTTCCCCCCAAAGCCGGACTCTGAAGAGTTCAGCGAGTACAAAACATCCCTGAGAGAAGGTCACCTTGATGCTCTGGATTTTAAACTTTTAAAAGTGTAAAATTGTGCCCCGGCAAAGCTGCACTTCCTATCCACCGGAATCTTTTTTTAGACAACAAGGTCAGAGATCGTCACCCACGCCCCCCCCTTCCTCCCTTTCTTGCATTTCAAGTCCTACATGTGGCAGGGTGGGCTTCCGCTCCTTCCTTCCTTCCTTCCTTAGTGACGTTTGATTCTCTCCCAGATTAAGCCCAGAGAATTGGGCAGCCTTAAAGCGTGCTTGATCTTGGGCTGAGGCCTGCATTTGGAATCAGTCATTTAACCTCACAGAATAGAGTTTGTTAGTTGAAGTATAACTTCCATTAGAACTTACACGTTGTTCTCGTTGTGAACAGAAAAAGTAAGATAACATCTAACATATAAAGGCAAAGTAAGATAACATCTAACATATGAAGGCAAAATAAGGGGAGATGGGTCGGTAGACATTCCGGGTAAACTGCTCAGCCTTGCCAGTACCTGTCAGGGGTATTAGAAGGCATTGTTCTCCCAGTTCTCTTCCATTGCTCCTCCCACTTCCTGAAAGCCACACACGCTTGTCAGAGGGAGGAGGTTCTTAACGGAAATGTTGACGTTGCACACATCCTGGACATTCAACCCTCCACCTGCAATGCCCAGCCTACATGTGCATACTTTTAACACACACACACACACCACACAGCACAGACACAACCACAACAACACACACCAGAGGATAATGTGGATTCCCATGAGAACACTTTCAACATGTCAGTTGCTTAATAGTGGAGGCCACATCTCATGCAAACTCATACACAAGCAATACGCCTACCCCTGACACACACACACAACACAACACACGACACACACACACCACCACACACACACACACACAACATAAACCCCGCACCACACAACACACACACACACCAAGGGCCGTCCTCAGAATATCAGTGTTTTTCTACACATAAATAAATGCTTTACTTCGCATCCTAAATCTACAGTGCTTCCGCTATTAGCCAGACTAGTTCATATGTTCCACCTCAGGCTTGATAACATCATGAATAGCCCTCGACTGAGCCAATGTTGTTAAGATACGCACGAGGGAATGGTAATCAGAAAGAGCGTTTCCTCTGGATTACACATCCTGTTTTCCTCCAGCGCTTCTTGTTACGGGTCATGTCCCCGCTCCCGCTGCCGCCACCACCACCACCACCACCACCTCCGCCTCCGCCTCCCTCGCTCCCCTGTTTTAAGATCCTGTGAGGTGTTAAATCCATGCTCCACATTACCCACGCTAGCGCAGACTGTACAGCCCTTATGGACATGAAGTAAATAACACAACTGATTAGAGAATAAGACCGCTCAGAGTGCATGGGAACGGAGGAGAGAAAAAGCAGCAAAGACAAGCGGTTAACATAAGAGATTGATACTCTGTGAGCACAACACAAAACTGGATTTCATGAGATTCATCTTCATTCCCATTAAGAAATAATTATCTCTTCCATTAGTGAATGGATTCAAGTGCAACTAGAGAGTATATAAACAGTGAGGCCTGATAAGAGCAACATCCATTCCTGCACTAGCTGAGGCTATATCCAGATAGTGTTTGGTATTCTATTGAAATGAGGAAAAAAACATTAAGCTAAAAAGCTGTGGCCTACACTGACATTTCTTTTTGTGCGTGCTTGGCATTAAACAAAAAATACACAAGAACACTGATAAGGCGATTTAATTAGGAAATAAAACATGGCTTCTGACTGAGAAGATCATATTATAAATCAAACAGGTCATGAAAAGTAACGTCCCTCAACTTAACTGATTCAACAGCGGTGCTGACTACAGTGTTTCATAGTCTCTCAGAGTCAATATATTCTATTAAGTGATTTTAGTGGCCAGTCTTTGCAGCATATTTGACTCAAACTAGTGCCGAGGGGATGCTGCCAAAGCATTATAAAGAAATGTTACCCCATTTTCCTCTCTATGCAAGATATAATGCCCAGGACCCTGTGCGGACAGGAACGCTTCATTATGGACATAAAAAAAGGTAATCACTGACCATTTATGCAGGCATTTATGTTAGCAAATGAAACACTGGGGCTTGGCCAAATAAAAACTGCAGTTTTATTAAAAATTTTTAAATCACAGCATTTTTGGGCTCACCTCCACGCACAGCACCGGATCTGGAACCAAACTCCTGGAGAGGGGCTGGACCCTCTCCTTTTCCAGAGTTGCCCAGGGTGTGAGGTGCCAGGCGGGTGTGGGGATACTCATAAGTCCCCGGCTGAGCGCCGCTGTGTTGGAGTTCTCTCCGGTGAACGAGAGGGTCACCTCCATGCGACTGCAAGTTGCTGGGGGGAAGGCTCTGACTGCTGTGTGTGCCTACGCACCAAACAGCAGTTCAGAGTATCCGGCCTTCTTGGAGTCCTTGGGTGGCATCCTGGAAAGGGTTCCATCCGGGGACTCCATAGTTCTACTGGGGGACTTCAACACACACGTGGGCAATGATGGAGAAACCTGGAGGGGAGTGATTGCGATGAACGGCCTGCCCAATATGAACCAGAGTGGTGTTTTGTTATTGGACTTCTGTGCTAGTCATGGACTGGCCATAACAAAAACCATGTTCGAACATAGGGTGGTCCACAAGTGTACCTGGTACCGGACCACCTTAGGCCAAAGGTCGCTGATCGAGCAAAGCTGTCAACTGATCACCACCTGGTGGTGAATTGGATCAGATGGCGCGGGAGGCTGCCAGACAGACCTGGTAAACCCAAACGTGTAGTGAGGGTGAACTGGGAACGTCTGGTGGAAGACCCTGTCCGTAAGGTCTTTAACTCCAACCTCCGGAAGAATAAAGGCTGTCGGTGCCTGTTGTGGTGGCAACCCAAGAACCCGTTGGTGGACACCAGTGGTGAAGGAAGCCATCAGGCTGAAGAAGGAGGCCTTTCGGGCCTGGTTGGCCAAAAGGACCGCGGCTTCAGCGGTCGCTGAAGCAAAAACCCGGGTGTGGGAGGAGTTCGGGAGACCATGGAGGAAGTTGGCCTCAAGGAAGTTCTGGCAAACTGTCCGGCGACTCAGGAAGGGAAAGCAGGGCTTGGCTCAGGCTGTGCTCAGTCGGGGAGGAGAACGGCTGACCCAGACTGAGGATATTGTCGGGCGGTGGAAAGAACACTTTGAGGAACTCCTGAACCTGACCAGTACGTCCTCTGTGGAAGAGGCAGAGCCTGAAGACTCGGGGGAAGCCTCACCCATATCCTTGGTCGAGGTCACTGAAGTAGTCAAAAAAAGCTCTTCATTGGCAAGGCGCCAGGTGTGGATGAGATTCGCCCTGAGATGCTGAAGGCTCTGGACATTGTCGGGCTGTCGTGGCTGACACGCCTAGTCAATGTAGCGTGGAGGTCGGGGAAAGTACCTGTGGAATGGCAGACCGGGGTGGTGGTCCCCATTTTCAAAAAGGGGACCGGAGGGTGTGCTCCAACTATCGGGGTATCACACTGCTCAGCCTCCCCGGGAAAGTTTATTCCAGGGTGCTGGAAAGGAGGCTCCGGCCGATTGTCGAACCTCAGCTCCAGGAGGAACAATGCGGATTCCATCCTGGCCGTGGAACAGTGGACCAGCTCTTTACCGTCGCAGGGTTGTTGGGGGGGCATGGGAGTTTGCCCATCCAGTCTAAATGTGCTTTGTGGACTTGGAGAAGGCTTATGACCGTGTCCCCCGGGGAATGTTGTTGGATGTTGATTTTTAATCATTAGGCATCAAATTCCCTCATTGACGGTACAAATATATTCAGTAAATAAGTGCCTCCCACAGAAATTAGGCCTGATGTCATTGATTAAATTAATTCTCCCTGCGGAAATCTGCACTATGTCTGTGGTGCGGGAATTGGGAAAGGGATGCAACTTTTGAAATTAATGTTATGTTTGGAGACCTTGATAAAGCAAAGCATAAAATGACCCGCAAAAACTGAAAACATTAAAAACCTGTGAATCTCCCAGACTGATGAGACAAAGCACTTTGCTTTGTGGAGAATTTTCCAGGAGGTCAGCCAACACATTTTAGAAGCGTAGTCTATTCATGTGATGGCATTTACTGTATCTTTGTAGGGGCCACCAGTTCTGCTAATCTACAGTGTTGTTATCACCACAGGCTACATGCAGACTGTTCCTCCCAGGAGTCAGGCTCCTCATTCACTTCCATTTTGGGGACGAAGTGTAAAAACGTCTTCAGTATTATAAAATGGAAAAGTTCATCGCTCATTTGTGTCAAATTAATAGCAGTACCTTGCCAGTACTCAGTTTACTGTCTGTTATGACCCGTTCTAGCAAAGGGTAAAGTAGGAAATTGTTTCAGGTGTGACCTACAATTTGTCTGCCCATTTTCATATGAGGTACAATTGCTTTGTACCATACCCGGGTACGTTTCACATACTGTAATTCGAGTACTGTCTTGAGTATCTACTGTACACACTCCGATATCAAGTGCGTACTGTGTGTAAGTGGCAGTATGCACCAAGTTTGTTTTGCGATCTGCCAATCAACACAAAAAAGCAGAAGAGAACACTTGGTCAACTGCGTGGCATGTGTGTATGTGGTCCCTTCAGTGTGTGATCCCCAGCCCATACAGTGGAGTCAACCTTCGCACTGTGCCTCCTGTAATGAGTCATTTGGAGACAATGTCACCTGCCGTCCTACCCTTATCAGATATGGCCGTGCAGCTCAGAGGATATGCAGATGTGGAAATATGCAGTCCCACTTCCGTGTTATGGTTTCGGGATGTTTACACACCTGATGTGAACATGGAAAAATGCCATTTGGCTTCAAGCAGTTAGGCCAACATTAGCAATTGTTTGTAAACTATCTTCTCAAGACATTGAAATGGGAGGTTAGTGTGGTCAATCTTTTGCCTCTCTGGAAATAGAAGTGTACCATTAACACACAGTCCAGCACAAAGACTGTTTTACAGATTACCATCAAAATCGTAGAGGCCCAAGGACAACCCTGGTACCACGCAAAGGTCACCATGGCCAGATCAGGGAGACTGCTTTTTAGAAAAAGAAATACCGATCAGATAACAGTGAGTGGTGATGTGTGGTCATTATGGGAGTGTGGGGGGGGGGGGGGAGTGCAGTGTAGTACTGATTAACCATTTAGGAGCTTTATTTCATGTGGGCAGTGGGTAGCTAGGAAGATGTGATGGGATGGATAGGAAGTACTGTATGGCAAGAATATTGCATTTCATCATTGGCTAAAAACGCATCGCCTTTGCTCATGTCGATGCCAACTGGACAACTCTCTGGAAGAAATCCTGGGCAACAATATCTGGGCGAAGGTAGGGAGCTTAGCACTCATTCTACATTTGAACTTTGGATGGTAGACTGTATAATTTACAAGGGGCCAGTCCATTTATCAGCGCAGCGCGGCCTGGCTGCCTCGAAAAGGTCTCGCCGTTGTGTTTGGCTAATGCGTTCTCTGGCACAGAATAGCAAGTCTGCAGGCACGTGCAGGCGCACACACACACACACACACACACACACACACACACACACACACACACACACACACACACAGACACACACGCAAGCACATACACAAACAATTGCATTGGTAACACCTGAACGAGATTCAGAATTAGGTGAAATCCATAAACAGGGATCAGACGCCCGAGGAAACAAACTTGCGGGAGATGAATCACAGGCATGGAGAAGAGGCGGGGGTAGAACAGCTTTATTGAGTGGCATTTATGTGCGTATGAGTTCGCTATTTGTGCGTATGCTAGTGTGTGTGTGTGTGTGTGTGTGTGTGTGTGTGTGTGTGTGTCTGTGTGCGCAAGGAGGCGTCAACAATTCTGTGTGCGATGACGGCCGTCCGATGTAGCGCCTCACCGTCTCAAATGCGACCAATTAGGCAGCGTAGGCAACACACCACACACACACACACACACACACACCCCCCCCCACCCGCTGAAACGCTTCATCAGCCAGGCGCAGATCAAGTGGAAAGGCCACGCCCACCGCCCACTGGCTGCAGGACGAGGAAGAAAAGCGCAAAGATGCACCAGTATAGCCCGGTAATATGAATCTAATTCCAGTGACATTCCGGTAATTACAAATGCTATCAAGGACAGGGTGTGGAGAAACGGAAAAGCTGTTCAAAAGGGCACATAATCCTATGCAATGGACAACGAGAGAACAGAGATGGAGAGTTCCTTAGACAGAGGCATGAGAACACAAGGGACGGTGAGACATGATTGGCTGTTTTGGAATGGCTCCCACCATGCCAGGGGGGATTTTGGTGAGAGGGCCAAAAATTACAATTAAATTAAAAGTAAAGCCTTGTTGGTCTGACACACCACACACACACACACACGCACGCACGCACACACACACACACACACACACACACACACACATCTATTAGCGGTAATACATGACTTAATAGCGGTTGAAAACCATCTGATATTATCCAATAACTCCCCCTCCCCCCCCCAACCCCACCCCAAGCCACCCAACCTCTGCTTAAAGAGCTGCAGTACAGAGTGGAGACACAGCGGGCAGTGCTATCTGGAGTGATAAAAACCCAGCAACGGCGGAGGCTCCTAGCGACAATCGTTTATGCGTGTGCGCGTGTGTGTGTGTGTGTGTGTGTGTCCACACAACTACACAAAACTCCACGAGACCCCCCCCATGGAAAGAAAGGGACAGTTGTGTGGTGTGGAATATCGACGCCCCGCTGAATTCGGATGTTAGCATGATGAGAGTGAGGAGGGGTGGTAGGGGGGGGGGTTGGAGAGAAAGGAGAGGCGGAGTGGAGGGGGGGGGGGGGTTGGAGAGAAAGGAGAGGCCGGAGTGGAGGGGGGGGGGGGGTTGGAGAGAAAGGAGAGGCCGGAGTGGAGGTGGGGGCGGGGGAGGACGAGAGGGAGAGCTCACTGGAGATAAAGTGGAGGTTCAGGGCTGATGGATGAGCGGTGCTCCAAGGTCGGGCCGGGAGCAGCTGATGATGACTGCATCGCGTTATCGCCGGCCGTGCAGCCCGGTGCACCGTGCATGTGGGCTGCGTGCGATACCTTCTCTGCACACAGATGTTTCCTTTCAAGCAAGCAGGCAGGCAGGCAGGCCTACGCAGGCTGGTGTCTACATGGAGGTAGGATGTGCAGTGAGTGCAGAATGGTGTCTCTATCCGTGTGCTGCTGCTGCTGCTGTGTGGACTGTATAAGTGGATGTTTTTTAAGGCATTCAGCAGGTGTGTGTGTGTGTGTGTGTGTGTGTGTGTGTGTGTGTGTGTGTGTGTGTGTGTGTGTGTCCATGCGTGCGTTGGAATCCTGACCTCTGTGGATTCTGAATTGCATGGTATCCCGAACCACAGCCCCATAGCCGGTCCAACTCGTCGTGCAGGTGTGTGGGACAACAGTGGGAAAGGGAGGACCTGAGCTTAATGTCAACAACACATGACAAGCTAACGGCGTCTGCATTGCTCATATGTTCCTGTGGTGTGGAGTTGAGGATTGAAGCCCAAACTGGATGGTGGATGGTACTCTATAGCTAATGAATATAAAAAAATGTTTTTACAATTTGTGACTAATTAGGTTCCCTATTATTTTAATATCCGAGAACTAAATGTATGTACTGCACTGCACTGTTATGCATCTTCACTAATCTATGGTTCCTCATTTTCTATGCCTACTACGTAGTTGCTGCTGCTATGACCTAAATATTTTACTGTTCAGAATGTTATATTGAGCATTTAATGAATAAATAAAAGACGGACTATCTTCTTAATCATTCATTCAGCAGTTGTTGTATGGCTACTCTGGGATCGAGCCATCTTACAATGTTATAGCAGAACTTCTGGGGGGAGACGGCACAGAGCCTGGGGGGCCGAACACCAGGAACTGGAAGGGGCGGAGTCACACCTTGTTTCCTGTTTTCGTACGAGTGGATGAAGGGGATTTCTACAGTGGCCAATCTACAATCTGGTGTTGTGTTGATTTGGAGCCTTTCCAGACACATGTTTATGGTTTACTACTGCCGGTAGAGTTTGTAATAAATAAGAAGAAGGTGAAACGCCCCGTTCTCCCAGATCTGAGCTTGTTTGCTCCGGTCTACATCTTTATCTTCAGTCTGATTTGGAAGCCCGTCGTGTGTTAATGGAATGAGAGAGAACAAGAGTCCCTGACTCATCAAGGCAGCAGAAGAGGAGAGAGTGCAAACAAGGACACAATTAAGTTCGCCAGGGAGGATGATGAAGAGGAAAGGAAGAAGATAGGAGAGGATGGAGATGGGGGGGGGGGGGGGGGATATGGGTGGGTATGGGGAAGATGGGGACTTGTGCAAAATCCAAATAACTGCAAAGGAGCTGCAATTTTTTGATTAACATAAAACGCATAGTAGGGCTGGGCGATAAAACGATAACGATATGTATCGCGATAGACACGTAATCAATATCAATAGAAAATGCGTTCGATAGAACGTTTCGATATTTTTTTTTCCTCGTTGGAAGAAACCGGAGCTAAGAGTCTAGCTCCGCTTTGAACCAGAGGTTGCGAAGCAAGGTTGGTTGCATGAACAAAGGCACTCGTCCTCTGGTACCTAGCAACGTATGGAGTGACACGCTAACAGCCAATCATGTAACAGTATCAGTTTGGTTGCGCCGTCTCGTTGTCTTGTGTTCGTGTTTGTTTCTTGAATAACAGAAACAGCGCGGAGTGAGAAGTGAAAGATGAGTGCTGCAACGAGCGAGGAAATTGTCGACAAAAGTGGAAAGGTCAGCTCGCCAGTATGACAGTGTTTTGGATTTTATAAGTCAGACCGTAGTCAGACCAATGTTGTCTGTAAATGATGCAAGACCGTCGTCCCCACCAAGACTGGTAATACAACCAACTTGTTTTACCACCTTAGCCGCTTTTGTAACACTTTATTTTTGTTCAGCACTTTATTATTGATAATTGTTACGTTTTCATTGTGATTTTAATTTTCATTCAGACTTATGTTTGTATTTATTTATTTGAGTGTTTTCCATGGTTGTGTTGACATTCCTTTTCCCTGTCTGCCTACAATCAGGAAGGTTAAGTTTAAAATAAAAATGTTTAAATTTAGTATATTTTTCTCCTTTTAGTATATTTTAAATAGGTCATACAAATTATCAATAATTATCGATATCGACCGATATGAAACACTTATATCGTGATACAGTTTTCAGCCATATCGCCCAGCCCTAACGCATAGGCCTATATTTACATTTATAACACTGTTATACATGAAGTACTGTAATGACGCAGAGATGCCGGTTTGATCGGTTAGTCCATCCATAGCACCAAAGGCAATTGGTGGTATGTGAGTGTGTGTGTGTGTGTGTGTGTGTGTGTGTGTGTGTGCGTGTGTCGCGTCTTCTCCCATCTGCCCCACCCTCCTCCTCGTCTTCCTTCATGCCAATTGCGCTCAGACACAGACGGACACATAGCCACCAGACTAAATGTGAACCGTCTGGGAGTACCACCGTGTGTGTGTGTGTGTGTGTGTGTGTGTGTGTGTGTGTGTGTGTGTGTGTGTGTGTGTGTGTGTGTGTGTGTGTGTGTGTGTGTGCGTGGCACCGTGACAACACAATTCAACACACAGCTCAGACACAAACTCGACACACAGCTCAGACTGAACAGTCACAGCAGCCACAAGGCTGACTGACTGACTGACTGACTGACTGGCTGGCTAGCTGGCTGCTACTCATTTCATTGAATCAGCAGATGTCTACTAGACCGAAGGCTTCATATGAGCAGTTAAGAGGACAACTCACCGCACACACACACACACACACCACACTTTTATCTACTATTTACAGAAACAAACATTCTGCAACACAAAAGATACGTCCAGTGTAGGTGCACACTCCATGTTCTGGTCGATATTAGAAGACCTGCTACATCATAAGGTATGTCATAATAACAACCTTAATGCTGACCTATAATGGTATAATGGTCACCCCATATATGATCTAGTATGTTATGTACTGAATGTGGCTTAGTCTACAAACAACCCTATAGCATGATTTATGTTTCCACTAACATTTATGACTATCATGGAGTTCGGCAAAGCTCACATTCTGAAGTTGGCCGTAGTTCGGTGTATCATTCAACAGTCACATTGCTCTGGTGAATAACCGACGAGGGGGAATTTGTAGGCTGGCAGACTTGAAAAACCTTGTTTTAAGTCTTGGTTTACTCCAGAGACTGGGCACAGATGCCAGAGCTTGTAACAGCCATTCCTGTAACATGAGGATTCGACAGCAAGCAAAAAAGGGTTTCAGTTCCTAACAGACAACCTATGAACAGAGCAAGAACAAAATGGCAAACAGTGACACAGAGGATCATACACAACCCCCGAAGCAAGCCGACTCTGTTTGAAGACGACAAACAACGCATGACTGAACTGGAACACGAGGATTTCGAACAACGCGGTAGATGAAGCTGCAGAAGTGCAAGACGACCTTCACCTCAAGCCCTCTAATTTGCAGAGTCATTTGTAGACCCCCCCCCCCCAGCCTCCGCCCTGTCTGTGATGAGTGCTCCTTGTAATTCCAAGTATGAACTACCCTGAAGTGTGCACTATAGTATATGATAGTTAAAACTTGAAAAAAAAAAAACCTCTTTCAAGAAAATGGACACCACTTTAAATAGCCTAGATGGAATTGCATCGTTTCAGGCACTTCACATTTAGTGAAGAAGATGTCATAGTCCATGCTCATCCCAAATTCCTATTGTTACCTAAAGGTCTGAAATGATCATATGACCTATAACCTACACCCACCTTCAACCTCCAGTTTGGCCAATGTAGTTTTCCTACCAAATTTAGTGGTGGCACCAAAGTATCTTCCAACACCAATTTGGGTTTTGTTTTTTTTCATGTTATCCAATGTTTTCTGCTGTCATTGTGATTGTGGGGGGAGACTTACAAAGTCAGCACTCCTTGCGTCGCTTTTCTACAGAGTTCTCAATAAAGGGTTGGCACGGCTACAATGCCTGTTTAGGGTCATTGTCCTACTGTGAATAAGCCATGCCACTTTGAGACCAAAAGGATTGCGTGCCTCTGCACACAGAGCCACGAGTCTCCTCGCGTTCAATCTCCTAAATGCAGCCTCACGTCTCAGTTTTAATTCCAACTAAAAGCCATACCTGTCTTGGTGGAACAGTGGAAATGGTTAAGATATTGTCTACCGGTTACACATAGGCTGGACGTTTGAATGTATTGTGTTGCCGAAGATGTGGTTGGAAACTTTGACCTCTTCCATTAGGGCCCCGGTTTTCCACAGACATCTGTGCTTTTATTGAGTTGGTTTGGGTCTTCTAGGCTTAGGTCGTTTGAAAACACGGAATGGAAGCAGATGTTTCGCCTCATAAAAAGCTGTAGGTTTGATGTGATGGTGTTTAAATAGTCTGCTACATTTGAGTCGGACTGTTATTACTTTACATTAAATTTGGTTTTGTGAAAATCTCTCCTATGAGCCTTGTAGCGTGAAGACTTCAAGAAACGCTCCATTTACCTGGAGAACCGCCTGGTTTCAGATCTAGCTTCAATATTCTGAAATGACCTCGAAATGAATTGTACAGCTTTCAAAAATGAAAAGGACAATACATGGAGGCAGAAATTCTTAATGGCCCCCCCATTATGTATTCATTATTATGAGGGGTCCAGAGCACTGTAGAATGGAGGAGAGTGTATCAATATTTGAATTCATGCATCGTGTTGCAGGGCAGAAAATACGCTCTTGGTGGTTTTTTTCCATGTTTTAAGTGAATTATTGGCTACAGAGGCACATAAAAAGGTGTCATGACACCCCAGGAGTACAGAATGGTGGTGGTTGAGGGGGGGGGGGGTATGGTATCGCTGCCTGGTGGATTTATGGGTGTTTTGAAGTTCCCCCTCCAGATTAGGATTGTTCATGAAGAGAGTAACCACAAAAATCAAAAAAAGAAAAAAGTGTGAAAATGAGTTATATGGCGTCGGCACAGGATGTTAATTAAAAGTGGAGCGGAATGGTATTAAGGCAGCATCTCTCCATTAGTCAACCCCCCCCCCCCCCCCCCACACACACACACACACACACACACACCCCATCCTCCCAGAGAAAAGAACTCGTGAATCAGCCAAAAGTTTCTCACTGTGGCCGCCGGTCAGATAGATGGCTTGAGGATGGGAAGAGGGATCGCGGGTGTGTGTGTGTGTGTGTGTGTGTGTGTGTGTGTGTGTGTGTGTGTGTGTGTGTGTGTGTGTGTGTGTGTGTGTGTGTGTGTGTGTGTGTGTGTGTTGTCAAGTCAGAGACAGACAAGAGAAGAGCAGACAGTTGGTTACAAAGAGGAGACACTGCAGGGAAAGAGACCGAGGAGGGAAGAAGGAAGCAGGTCAGGGCGTCACGGTTTCTCCTAGGAAATGATTCGATTACTGAATCCGTACAAGCTACTGCCGCGCGGCTTAGTTTACTTACACACAAGCGTAGGAACGGAGACGCTGGGGCAGGCGATGTCGCTAATCTGATAAAGTAGCCTACTGACCTAGACTATCATCAAATCAAACTTTACTTCACAGTGTGCCTAGACCACAAGAGCAAGAAATGAGATTAAAATATGAGAATTAACGAGATACATTTGAGATGCAAACAGCAGAACAAGGGGCTTAACATGGGATACAACACGACAGGAACAAGAAATTACATTAGGAGGAAGGATTAAACAAGGACAAACACACATTAAGTGATTAGGAGGAACTAAACAAAAAAAAGGTGTGTTTTTAAGATGCCAGAGATTAGGTGAGTTCTGCTAGCAGGCGAGGGCTGGAGACGCTATGCTTGCCTACAATATAACTGGTGAGATTGTCTGACATTGTTCCATCTTCTACATAAGGCTGGGCGATATATCAATATTGATATCTTCTTGAATTTTACATTTAGGGCATTTGGCAGACATTTTTGTCCAAAGTGACATAGTGCAAATTTTTTTGCATTATTGAGTGAACTCTTGGCGACAGAGCCATTTCTACATTGACACTGATGATGATTATTTATCAAAAATGATATCATAAAAATAGGCTTTACAATGTGTTTATTTTATATGGACTAATCATTTATTGAATTACCAGAAAATATGCTAGAATCGTGATATACTGTATATCGTTATTGAAACATGAGATAGGCCTAACCTATGTTGGGATAGATTCACAAGATGACGTCTGACAAGATATGTTAAGAAAGCAGAATATCCAACTGCCTAATAGATATCTTGCCGTCAGAGAATGAACAAGGATATGAAAAGGGTTTTGCACAGAGAAATAGTTTTGCACTTTGCCCTCCTCCCGAAGAGAGGAGAGCATGTTCTCCACTTCACATCTGCAACGCTTTTTTCCCCAAGTTAATACTGCAAAGTTATGAATAGTTGGCCACAAGTTGGCCACAATGTAACAATGTGTAACTTTGGCATAGAGAGAAACCTTAATGGCGTTCATGATTCTTTTATGAGTGTATTCATCCCTCTCTTAGTGTTAATGTCAGAACAGATTTGTTTTTTACTGGATGACAAATGAACCGGAATTGGACGGCGGCCGAAGAGCCAGTGGATCAGAACACTCGATGAAAAAGGAAAAGTGGGCAGCGCTTGACAATGGCCCCATCCAGGATGAGCAGTGAGAGAAAGAGAGCTCCACGAAACACAGGCCACAACTAGACTGCAAAATGAGCTACATGGATTTATTGTCAAAAACGGACACTTGAGCCTCGGGTACAAAACAACTGTTGACACCACAACAGACAAAACTGGCAAATATGTTTTCCATTAGGAGAGCCCACAAAGACGCACACTTTTCCTATTTTCTTGTACTTTGAGCTTCATAAGACAAGGCAAATAAAAACTAGTAAGCACTTTTGTACAGCAGCACGACGCTAAATGGAAACGCAAAAGTGTGGCCTATGGGAGGCAGGAGTTACACGGCAGCCCATTACCACGGTGCATCTTCCCCACGCAGCCCATTTAATGGAGGTGAATTAATGGGACGGGTGGCGTCGAGCAGTCCTTATCTCGTTCACGTCAATCACACAGCGGCAGGCGCTGGCCGATGCTAATTAAAACAAATGACAACACCGTGAAAGAAATGCGAAGGAAAGGCAGATCCACTAGAAAACTTTTTTTCCCCCTCATCTCTCTGGGGGAGAGGGGGGGGGGGGGGGGGGGGGGTGATATTGGTAGACAGTACACATCTTTCACTTTGTCTTCCCCGATATTACAATATTACAGGATTTACAGCTCATTCACGGTCCGTGTCCTCTGTCCTGTATAACTCTTGCTACTCTTGCTATAACTCTGTCACGCACGCCCAGGAAGGCTATTTTAATGGGCGTACAGCAATCAACTATCAGCAAAAGGGCTTATGGAAGTGTTGTTGAAATTTATATCTCACACACACGCGCACACGCACACGCACACACGCACACACACACACACACACACACACACACACAGTCAGTCACCTGCACAGACTTGGCACAAGTAGGCTAAAATTCATTGGCTGACTCGTTTACAGTACATCGTTAACAACTGGCATATATTACTAAGCCATTTTGTTGGAAAGTATTATTGTCCATTTCTCGTCTCATATTTCCCTATATTTTACTATTTATTTACTTATTTACTTATCTATTAGACTCTCAGACAAGGCAGAGGGGTTACAAATCTTTTCATGTACTTCGTCTAGGAGAAGAATAAACAAACTACATTTTAGGGTGGCCTTTGTTGGCAGTGTAACAGCGATGAAGGGTCATTCACAACACACAGCGTGGACCTGGAACCAGGAACCCGCCCAGCGATGCACGCCAAACAGGTGTCCCACCACCTCCCCTGCCTTGCCCCAAGATGGATGTGTCATCTTTCACCCGTCCCCCCGTTGGCGCTCTAACGTCCCACCACAGTCAATTAACTTTTAGATTAACGGCACATTAATCCCCAGTGATTCACCGGAGACAGCCCCCCCCCTACATCCCGCACCGAGCTGATAAGACAGCTGCCATACTTTTGGCAGCACAGGGTATAATGATGTTAATGCATGCAATTTGTACTGCTCCATTTCATGACATTTCAGTCCATCGCCAAGCACCACCAGGTGACTCCATGAAGTGTGGCCAAAGGAAAGCCAAGAGAGTCCCTCGCACCCTGGGTCCCTCTATCAACATGAACCCCCATCCCCTCATCGGTGAAGATGTTTCTGACGTGCATGCAAATCACAGAATGCATCCATATACACATTTTCCTTCCCGTTTTCTTGCATTTGTATCATAAACTGAATACAACAGAAAACTGTTGGATATTGTTGCAGCTTTGATAGCTTGGCCTAACCCTAACCCTTGGCTGTGATAAGAAGGCCTTCGTATTCTCTGGAGACTGAATCGTTTATCGGCGTAGAAAAATGGTGACTACTGGGGCACACAAAGGAAGACAGCCCTTCACGGATCCCTGCGCTAATCCACAAGTCTGACACTTAGATGCGCTTAGAAAATACCTGAATGTCCTAACCACACGGTGGGTAAAATCAATTTCCCAAAACATCTCTGACAGAAATCCCATAAAGAGTTCATACTGCATAACAGCCAGTTGAGATGAGCGCAGAGGCAGGCGGTTCTGTCTTGACTTAGCATATGCTCAATTAAAGTAAACAGAAAAATTCTGAAAGCCATATTTTGACTTGTCAACATGGCATTTGGAGGTCAGTCTGGCTGTGCAGATGCTTTTCATTTCCAGGCTGTGAAAACAGCAGACAAGGACAACATTATAGATTACTGACCAAGTCGTTGTTTCATGAATTAATATATTTTTCACAACCTTCAACACCTTTCTCACCGGTTTACCCATGAAATCCACAAAACCTGTCCGGCCTCAAATAAAACATTAAATAAAGCAGTGAGGATCACTTCAAAGTAGGGCTGAACGGAATGGCAAAAGAAAAGAATCATATGGCGATCATTTAGAAAGATATTACGATCGCGTTATGATTCGTAAATAGAGGAATTATCATTTTGGATCATTCCTACTATTTTCATTTTCACAGAAAATAAAATTGTCATGATGTGACATTTGTTGAGGTCTGTAACGAACATATTTTATCACATCTGGTGAAACAAATGTATAGACCAACAGTACTTCATTTAATAATACTGTTACAGACATTTTACCCTCATCAAAAAATGGCAGCTCCTGCCATTCAAGAACTTCAAGATTCAAGAACTTTAATGGTCACATACACATACAGTATATGCAGTGAAACGAAAAAGTGCCGATGCCCAGCGGAATATGCAACAGAACCAATACAAATTACCAAAGAATCTTTTGGATATTGCATATTCGATGAATTGTTCAGCCCTGCTTGAAAGCGTGTCTGTTCTGATGTCACCAGTGGTCTTTTGGTGCGACTCCATTTGTCCTTTTCCCCCCCAGGAAGGCTTGCTACGTGGGGTTTCCCTGCATTGTGCAGCCAACCCTGCTGTTTTCCGTCACACAACGGGAGCCAAACCCGGGCCTGCGTCCCTGACGACCACCAGCACATAAACAACAACAGCTGCCACAGTAGCACACTGGGAGGGCATCTTTGCACTGGAGGTGACATTTGCATTGGTTTGTGTGTGTGTGTGTGTGTGTGTGTGTGTGTGTGTGTGTGTGTGTGTGTCGCGCGCGCGTGTGTGTGTGCGTGTGCAGTCACTTGCTAGAAAACACCGCAGGGAGTCGAATAAATGTTCTAGCGCTTTGACTTCCATGTACTGTGTGCATGCATGCAGCGTGGCTTCTCGTGGGCACTTGTCATGTGTGCCAGGCAGCAGACCACAGCATTAAGTGGGGACGTTTTTTTGTGCACACTGTGATGGGAGCCAGCCTGGTAAATCAAGTTAATCTGCTCAGCCAGCACTACTACACACTACTGTGCTCTCATAACCTGCCGGGTGACTTCGAGGCCTACGTCTGTCTGTCTGTCTGTCTGTCTGTCTGTCTTCATCCGACTATCAATCATAAGGCTATAAGGCTATAACCGCCACGCTACAACTCGAGGAGGCTGTATAAAGCAGCACTGTTCAACTTTAAAGGGGGCGTGGATCCAGGCTTTTACACAGCAGTAAAAGAGTCACTCGTTTCAAAGAATACAACAGACAGCGGGGAGGGGGAAAGGCGGAGACATCGGGGAGGGAGAAAGGGGGAGACATCGGGGAGGGAGAAAGGGGGAGACATAGGGGAGGGAGAAAGGGGGAGACATCGGGGAGGGAGAAAGGGGGAGACATCGGGGAGGGAGAAAGGGGGAGACATCGGAGAGGGAGAAAGGGGGAGGGAGAAAGGAGGAGACATAGGGGAGGGAGAAAGGGGGAGACATAGGGGAGGGAGAAAGGGGGAGACATCGGGGAGGGAGAAGGGGAGACATAGGTGGAGGGAGAAAGGGGGAGACGTCGGGGAGGGAGAAAGGGGGAGACGTCAGGGAGGGAGAAAGGGGGAGACGTCGGGAGGGAGAAAGGGGGAGACATCGGAGAGGGAGAAAGGGGAGGAAAGGGGAGGGAGAAAGGAGGAGACATAGGGGAGGGAAGGAGGAGACATAGGGGAGGGAGACATCGGAGAGGGAGAAAGGGGGGAGGGAGAAAGGAGGAGACATAGGGGAGGGAGAAAGGGGGAGACATCGGGGAGGGAGAAAGGGGGAGACATCGGGGAGGGAGAAAGGGGGGGACATCGGGGAGGGAGAAAGGGGGAGACATCGGAGAGGGAGAAAGAGGGAGGGAGAAAGGAGGAGACATAGGGGAGGGAGAAAGGGGGAGGGAGAAAGGGAGGGAGGGAGAAAGGGGGAGACATAGGGAAGGGAGAAAGGGGGAGGAAGAAAGGGGGAGACATAGCGCCAATTCCTGCCTTTCACTTCCACTTGAGGGGATCGCTTCAAAGGGACCAGTCCAAAATCACTGATGGGGCACATGTGGAGACAAGGCTGCGGGTTCAACTCCCTGGTCTAACCTTTGCATTCCTTTCCACGCAATCTCGCTGCTGGGGGAGGAACAAATGAAGCCCAACCTTTGCATTTAAACTGTTTCAATGGGAAAAAGTTGAAATCGAACACTTCACACCACACACCACACACTCACCCTGATTCTCCTCATCGCGGCCACAATCTCCACTCGGTTGTTGGGCCGCGTCACGTCCAGGCTGCCGATGTACTGTTGGGCAGACACACACACACACACACACACACACACACGACAAGTGTCTGACCATTAGCGCTTGATTGGCTGATTGACCCATCGTTAACTTGATACAGTATTAAACTCTGATCATGAGGTGAATGAGCTCATCGGGCCAGTATTGAAGACAACGCGAACTTGATTCACTTGATCACGAACTAATGACGGTACAATATGCAGTGTCATTGGAAAATCGTACTAGTACGATGTATTGTATGTATGTATGTATGTATGTGTCGTTTCTTTCTCGTATCTTAAGAGTAAAAGTTATACGCGGTGCTGCAGGGGATCCACGACTAATGTTTCACCTTCGCCTCAAAGTTGATGCCGTGCTGGAACGCTTCATCGTTGTGCAGAGGAATCCTCAGATCATGACCATCATCCACAAGGTTGTACTTGGTTTTCCCAGGCATGGTCGCAGTGTTAATCCACAACAACAACAAGAAGAAGAAGAAGAACAACAAAAAAAAAAAAAAAAAAACAGATGGAACCAAAGCGTGCGTTAAAATAAGATAACATATATATATCCAGGGAAATAAAAGTCACAGATCGGCCACCACTGCTATTGCTCCATCGCCGCGATAGGTCCCATCGTCGATCGCTACACCACCACCACCACCACCACCACGACTACTACTACTACTACTGGTACTACTACTACTGGTGTGCTGCTGCTGCTGCTGCAAGTCCACATCGGACAAGTGCGAACTTTATATTATATTTCACCCGCTGGACACAACTTTGCGCTCGGAAAAACGTCACTTGGCCGCGTATAGCCAGCCCACTGGTTTACCATCCGATCCCCTCGGAAGTAAGAATCCCAGCACTAGGTGACCAAAAAAAAAAAAAACCCAACAACGACACACAGCCTCTTCCCTTCAGTTACTTTGTCCTGCGGCGCGTAACTTGGTGTGAGCTTTGAGCCCAGCAGCCTCCCGACGCTCCGCAAGGACCCGCCGCGGGAGGTACCAGCTCACCGGATTGGAGGAGTCCGGGGGGGGATTCACGGTAGGAGCTCACCGGATTGGAGGAGTCCCGGGGATTCACGGTAGAAATTGACCGGATTGGAGCAGTCGCGGGGATTCCACCTGTTTTCATTGGAGCAGTCAGTATGTCGTCACCCTGTAGGAGGAGTTGAACGCGTTTCATTCGACCAGCCCCCGGGAAACAGCGCGGAGCCACTGAAGTGAAGGCAAACCTTGGGGGGGACCAAATGAAAATGACCAAAAAATGGGCCTAAATTTATGTAATTGATTGAAGCCGTGCAGAGATTGGGCATTTTAGCAAGCGCAGACCATATTTCATATGTGAAATCTATGGTTATTGTTATATGAAGACAAATTCCGGGTATAGTGGCCAATTTGCTTTTGGCCAAATTGTGGGTTTTACACCACATTGTCATCAATATGATGGGGGGGGAGGAGGGGGGAAGTTGACCTTATGGACAACATCTTGGAAACACCAATGCAGATCACATAGAACACCTAAAAAGGATAGGAACCTATTCTAGTGGAATGGTGTTTGAGGGTGGGTGAGTAAAGGACTTGAGGAATTGGGTGATTGAAACATTCGGAAGAACAATGAAGGGAGGTTGATGATCTCCGGAGTGTGGAGGGGTCAAGGAGAGTCTTTCTCCCCAGTCTATCTGGCTCGTCCACGATATTGGGGTTTCGGGGTTATCATGGACAGATTAAATAAAGGACACGACTGCCCACTAGCGGCCGCCACCCGCCAACACGTGTAGCTGCGATATCATTTGGATTCGCCCTATAGTCTCAGTTCACTCTCAATTATATGTACAACACATGTACTCATTAAAATCCTTTTAATAAAAGCCTTTACATGTGCAATGTGCAGTCTCACACACAATATAGTCTTGCATTAGATATGTGATGTCTTATGTGCTTATGTACTGTATAATGCAGACGTCCTGCTGTATAATGCACCCCGACCCGGACTCCCCTCCTGCACTCCCCCCTCAAGGTGCTCTGGGCCGGGGACGGAGGGAGAAGGGCGGACAGGCGATGTTTCTGGCGCAGCAGTAATTCTCTCTTCCACCACCTCCATTTACAAGGAGATACAGCACTGTCCGTAACAAACACGCGTCGTGTCCGCTTGAGTTGATAAAAGGCCCTCGCATAGTCAATGAGCTTGCTTGTTTGCTTGGGGTCAGGATCCCAGGAGAATACTGCAGAGTTGTGTACCAGCCGCACGCCTGACAGCACAACACTGGTGGGTTCATTAGGGCTATACTGGACACATTATGCACACCACTTGGAAGTTACATCATGTTCCCCCAGGATAATGGGACCCCTCCTGGAAACACTGCCTGGGCTCGACTTTCTAGAGACATGCATACGTCTGCTTGGAATGGATTGGAAAAGCTGGTTCCATTGAGTTGTATATGTTCATCATATAATATGCTAAAGATAAATGTAAAAGGATTTATCTGAATCATACCTAATAGATATTAATTTAGTGTCAAGTGAAGTCAAGTCAAGTAGAAAGTCCATTTATCTGGGGACTTTTGGGGCATGAACAAGACACAAAAAACAAACACACATATGCAATCACACACGTGCAAACACACACATGAAAACATACAATGACACACACCATAAAACATATGATCAGGACCACTTGGAGTAGTATCTAGTGCGTCGTGCCATTCTATGAAACACCAATGGTCTTGATCTTATACTGCCATCCATACAGATTTAAGAGGCATTGTAATTCCTGGCATAAGACACAGACCCCCCCATCCCTCCAGCTCCCTGGAGAGCCCATCCTGATCACACACACAGCCTGTACACTTTGATCTGGTGTCTTGGCTGTGAAGAGCAGAAGCTCCCACACTATCAGTGGATTTGATGTGATTGGAGCACAAAACAGCATGGTTCTGCAGCTGACCTGAGTAGCCTGTCTGTCCTCACCTGACCGTTAGCATATATCAATATCCAGAACACACAGGTGAGATACACAGAGGTGTATAGTAGGGAGGGTGAACACAGGTGTATCTTGTGTGAATGATGGCCACTGGCAGCCTGACAGACCCATAATGAATCCATATGAACATTTCAGTCAATAAAGATCTATTGGATGCAACAACAACATCCACACATGTACACTAATTCTGAATCCATGTCCAGTTTGTCTCTGATCAGCTTAGTCCACTCCAGTCACTTGCAGGTCAGTGTGTCAGTGAACTGAGCTGGATAATGTTTTCCCCTCAAACAAAGATTTTGTCTTGAGGTTTTATTTGGGTGGGAGCTATGCGCAAAGGCGCACACGCAGAAGATACACGTACACATACACAGGCTAAAATGAATTAATCATGGGGAACTGGTGCGCATCATGAACAAAAGTGGATCCACTTCTCCCACGAGACAATAAGAGCATCAGGCAGACAGGAGCAGGACATTACTGCCAGCTCATCATCCCAACACTGTAGAAAGTAGGCCTTTGCTTATACTCTGTGCTCTTCCTTTCATTTACACACTGGCACACACTTGAACAACGGCCCCGGCTCTTCTCTGCATGGTTTATATCTTATCTCACAAATAACACGGAATTTGTTCATTGTGAAGATTCAAAATCCAAACTCTGGAACCTAAGCTTCGGTCTTCTCCAAGGGTTCGATTAGTCCTTGGTCCACTGCTCTTTGCAATCTACATCTAAAGAGTGAAACAACAATGTATCGACTCTACAGTAAGATTTGAATGAAACAAGTTTCAAGCACTCATGATTGTTAACCCCTTGCTGGTAAACAGGATGAGATGATAGCTAGGATAAGAACAGCAAGATAGCTAGGAGAAGATGTTACATGATGCTAAGTACTATTTTTAAGTGCCAGAATGTACAATCATATGAGTAAGTGCTGAGGATCAAAGAGGGGATGGGGTTCAAAGCGTGGTTGGGTAAGTTGGAGTGGGTTAGGGAGGAGAGGTGATGGGGGGGGGTAATGAGGGAAGCTATGCAGCATGCGGGGTTCAGGTGTACTCTGAGCAGGTGAGTCTTGAGTCTCTTCTGGAAGCAACTACATACTTATATTTGAGTATAATTATTCAGAGCTGCTGAATTATCTCTCACCGTTATGCAGACAGTCAAATCTACTAGTCTGCCTGACTGCATTTAAAAGATGGATGTCCCAAAACTACTTGCAGCTTAACACAGGGAAAACGGATAATCATCAGCCGGGAGCTAAAACGAACACAAATTGAAAAAGTCTGTGTCTTGACGGCTCTGCTATCGCCCAAAGCACTTTTGTCAAATCAAATCGTGGTGTCTTGTTTGACCCTATGCCTTCTTTTGTACGAACATGAATACCATGACGAATACTAACTACAGTATCTAGTCTCAGATCAATCAATAAACGGGCTTATTACTGAGCTCTAGTGTTAAGTACAGTATATTCAAGATCCAAGATTTCTTTATTGCCATAGGTAACAATTACACTGGAATGCTTACTCACCATTCACTCCTGCTGTATTCTTCTAAACATAAATTGTAAAACAATGTATGTATTAAAACAATGTATGTATTCTAAAAAAAAATCGATTCATGTATAAGCATCACAAGCAGCTTTATAGTCTGGCTATGCATAGAAGGTCAAATAAAAGAAATGCATGGTGTACCGAATGATTTATTCTGTGCAAAATATATTTGATGGCCCCTGAACCACATGTGATTCATCATGATATGCCCATGTGGTGCTCGGCTAACACACACAGATCAAGTCAAGTTCATTTAATTTGTATCGCCCTTAATCACAGTTACAGTCTCAATGGGCAGTGTATTTATGACACCCTCTAACCTATTAAAATGTACCCTTAGTCATCAAGTAAGAAACCATGAGAAGGAACGCAGACTGGGCGATCCCTCCATACAGGGATGGTTAGGAGTGCAATGGGTGCCATTATCAAAATACACATTTCAAGTACAATTTGAAAATAGGGAACAATAAGGTCCTTCAGGTAGGATTTAATAGGTAAGTAGTAGCACTTTAAAATCTGACCTGGCATTAATTGGAAGCCAGTGGAGGGAGGAGAGATTAGGAGTAATGTGGTCGAATATTCTTGTTCTAGTTAGAAGCTTTTCATTGTGGAGTTCGTCAAACAGTGAGAGAACAGTGCATTACAGTAATCTAGTCTCAACATCAATGTGTGGACTGCTGTGGATCACATTGGTCTGATTTTAGCAATGTTTCAAAGAAGAAATAATGCAGTTCTGGTTGTGCTTTTTACATGTTGATCAAAAGGAAGCTATTCGGCAGCTGTCACCACCAGCAGACGTGCAAGAGTTGAGAAGGATACTGGGAATCGAGGAAGATACATCCCCGAACTCTCAACGGTAGGACAGCCGCTGTACGAGCTCCTGAAGGGCAAGAATACATGGACATGGAGCCATGCACAACAAACGGCTTTTGAACACATCAAGGAGCTGTTGACAACTGCACCAGTACTCGCTTTCTATGACTTGAGCAAGCCCACGGCTGTGTCAGCGGACGCAAGTAGTTATGGATTGGGGGGTGTACTCCTTCAGCTCCACGGGGAGCAATGGAAACCTGTGGCATATTGCTCCAGACGCCTCACTGAAGCTTAAACACGCTACGCTCAAATAGAAAAGGAAGGTCTGGCTGGTGTGTGGGCATGCGAGAAGTTCGACAGATACCTCAATGGACTGGAGCAGTTCAAGCTAATCACTGACCACAAGCCGCTAGTGCCTCTCATTAACAGCCGCAGCCTGGACAATGTACCTATACGATGTCAGCGTCTCCTCATGAGGCTCATGAGATTCAATCCAGTGGCAGAGTATGCTCCAGGGAAAACTCTGGTCGTCGCGGACACCCTGTCACGCAGTCCACTGGCCAGCACGTGCGCAGAGACAGACACACACAGTGAGGTGGCATGCTACGTGGCTAGTGTAGTAGAGGGGATCCCTGCGTCTACAAGCAAGCTGGATGAAATCAGAATGGCGACAGCAGCCGACGCCGAACTGCTGTCAGTTGTGAAGCTCATTAAGAAAGGATGGCCTGAACACTTAAGCAATGTGCCCATGGATGCGAGAGAGTACGTCCAAGTGAAATCAGAGCTATCAGAACACAATGGCCTTGTCCTCAGAGGAAGCAGGATTGTCGTGCCAAGGCCAATGAGAGGTGAGATCCTTCCGAAAATTCACGAAGGGCACCAGGGCCTAGTCAAATGTAGGGAGAGAGCATGCTCATCTGTGTGGTGGCCCGGACTCTCTACGGAGATAAACAAGCTCGTGACGTCATGTCAGGTGTGCTGTGAACTGAAAAGAACGCAACAAAAGGAACCTCTCATCTCCACACCTCTTCCGGAGCGACCCTGGAAGAGAATTGCAATGGACCTTTGTGAGCACAACCACCACAACTACCTGGTAATCTCAGATTATTACTCCAGGTTTCTAGAGATACTGCAGCTGCCCTCGACAACGACTGCACAAGTTATCCAAAGACTGAAAACCGTCTTCGCCAGGTTTGGCATTCCAGATGAGGTGGTGAGCGATAATGGACCCCAATTTTCAAGTGCGGAGTTCAAGGAGTGCGCGAGGCAGCTCGACTTCAAGCACTGCACGTCCAGCCCTCACCACCCACAGGGCAATGGGCACGCAGAGAGAGCCGTACAGACGGCAAAGAAAATTCTCAAGCAAGAAGATCCTGTGATGGCGCTGATGAGTTATAGGTCCACTCCCTGCTCCACCACAGGCTTCAGTCCAACCGAGCTGTTGATGGGGAGGAAAATCAGAACCACACTCCCCACTCTGGAGAAAAACCTATGGCCCAGGACAGCTGTGAAAGAGAGGGACGGGAGGGAAAAGGCTAAACAGGCTCACTACTTCAACCGCCGTCATGGAGCCAGGCCCTTACCTGCCCTGCGACCAGGAGATGTTGTATTCTCCAAGTTGGACCATGAAAAGTCATGGTCTTTGCCAGCGGTGATCTCAAGCGAGAGCACCACCCCGAGATCCTTCGTCATCAGGATGCAGCATGGAGCAGAGCTACGGCGGAACCGCCGTCACCTCCAACCAGGGCCGGTTCCCCAGCCCATCCCAGCAGCGCACGGGGAGGTCACAGGGACAGACACACACTCTGACGGAGCCACCATCTTAGAGACTGTTCCTGTCAGTCAGAGTGTGGCTACACCCACAACCCCTCTACCCGGTCAAACTGTGACCAGATCTGGACGGGTGTGCAAGCAAGTCGACAGGCTTGACCTGTAGATAAGTGCAGATCATATGGCCTTTGGGGGGGGGGGAAGAAGAGAAAAGAAAAGTTGTACTGACATTGATGTGATAATGTTGATTTGGCCAAAGGTAGCTGATCGACTTTGTAATCGTATCAGCAGATCTGCGGCCGCATGTTTTGGACACTCGGGTGAAGAGGGGAGCAGAGCTGTCAACTGATCACCACCTGGTGGTGAGTTGGATCAGATGGCGCGGGAGGCTGCCAGACAGACCTGGTAAACCCAAACGTGTAGTGAGGGTGAACTGGGAACGTCTTGTGGAAGCCCCTGTCCATAGGGTCTTTAACTCCCACCTCCGGAAGAACTTCTCGTGCATCCCGGGGGAGGTTGGGGACATGGAACCTGAGTGGGCCATGTTCAGAGCCTCCATTGTAGAGGCTGCAGCTCGGAGCTGTGGTCAAAAGGCTGTCGGTGCCTGTCGTGGCGGCAACCCAAGAACCCGTTGGTGGACACCAGCGGTGAAGGAAGCCGTCAGGCTGAAGAAGGAGGCCTTTCGGGCCTGGTTGGCCCAGGGGTCTCCTGAAACAGCAGACAGGTACCGGGAGGCCAAAAGGACCGCAGCTTCAGCGGTTGCTGAAGCAAAAACCCGGGTGTGGGAGGAGTTCGGGGAGGCCATGGAGCAGGACTTTCGGTTGGCCTCAAGGAGGTTCTGGCAAACTGTCCGGCGACTCAGGAAGGGAAAGCAGGGCTTGGCTCAGGCTGTGCTCAGTCGGGGAGGAGAACTGCTGACCCAGACTGAGGATATTGTCGGGCGGTGGAAAGAACACTTTGAGGAGCTCCTGAACCCGACCAGTACGTCCTCTGGGGAAGAGGCAGAGTCTGAAGACTCGGGGGAAGTCTCACCCATATCCTTGGTAGAGGTCGCTGAAGTAGTCAAAAAGCTCTTCAGTGGCAAGGCGCCAGGTGTGGATGAGATTCGCCCTGAGATGCTGAAGGCTCTGGACATTGTCGGGCTGTCGTGGCTGACACGCCTAGTCCACAGTACCTGTGGAGTGGCAGACCGGGGTGGTGGTCCCCATTTTCAAGAAAGGGGACCGGAGGGTGTGCTCCAACTATCGAGGTATCACACTGCTCAGCCTCCCCGGGAAAGTTTATTCCAGGGTGCTGGAAAGGAGGCTCCGGCCGATTGTCGAACCTCAGCTCCAGGAGGAACAATGTGGATTCCGTCCTGGCCGTGGAACAGTGGACCAGCTCTTTACCCTCGCAGGGTTGTTGGGGGGCGCATGGGAGTTTGCCCATCCAGTCTACATGTGCTTTGTGGACTTGGAGAAGGCCTATGACCGTGTCCCCCGGGGAATCATGTGGGGGGTACTACGGGAGTATGGGGTACCGGGGCCGTTGATACGTGCCATTCGGTCCCTGTACGAACAAAGTGCGAGCTGTGTCCGTATTCTCGGCACAAAGTCAAGCATGTTCTCAGTGGGTGTTGGACTCCGCCAAGGTTGCCCCTTGTCACCGGTTCTGTTCGTGATCTTCATGGACAGAATCTCAAGGTGCAGCCGAGGTGAGGAGAGTGTCCGGTTTGGGGACCTCAGAATTGCATCTCTGCTCTTTGCAGATGATGTGGTTCTGTTGGCTACATCAGACTGTGACCTCCAGCATGCACTGGGGCGGTTTGCAGCCGAGTGTGAAGCGGTCGGGATGAGAGTCAGCACCTCCAAGTCTGAGGCCATGGTTCTCTGCCAGAAAACGGTGGAGTGTTCCCTCCGGGTTGGGAGTGAGTTGCTGCCCCAAGCGAAGGAGTTCAAGTATCTCGGGGTCTTGTTCACGAGTGAGGGCAAAATGGAGCGGGAGATGGACAGACGGATTGGTGCAGCGTCTGCAGTGATGCGGGCGCTGTACCGGTCCGTTGTGGTGAAGAGGGAGCTGAGCCGGAAGGCGAAGCTTTCGATTTACTGGTCCATCTACGTTCCAACCCTCACCTATGGTCACGAGCTTTGGGTAGTGACCGAAAGAATGAGATCGCGGATACAAGCGGCCGAAATGAGTTTCCTCCGCAGGGTGGCTGGGCTCAGCCTTAGAAATAGGGTGAGGAGCTCAGACATCCGGAGGGAGCTCGGAGTAGAGCCGCTGCTCCTCCGCATCGAAAGGAGTCAGCTGAGGTGGTTCGGGCATCTGATTAGGATGCCCCCCGGGCGCCTCCCTTTGGAGGTTTTCCGGGCACGTCCAACTGGGAGGAGACCCCGGGGCAGACCCAGAACCCGCTGGAGAGATTATATATCTCGTCTGGCCTGGGAACGCCTCGGGATCCCCCAGGAGGAACTAGAGAGTGTGGCTGGGGAGAAGGAAGCCTGGGGGGCCCTGCTTAGCCGGCTGCCACCGCGACCCGACCCCGGATAAGCGGACGATAATGGATGGATGGATGGATGTTGATTTGTGAAAAAAATAAATAAATAAAGAGAAAGTTGTACTGACATTGATGTGATAATGTTGATTTGTGAAAAAAATAAATAAATAAAGAGAAAGTTGTACTGACATTGATGTGATAATGTTGATTTGTGAAAAAAATAAATAAATAAAGAGAAAGTTGTACTGACATTGATGTGATAATGTTGATTTGTGAAAAAAATAAATAAATAAAGAGAAAGTTGTTCTGCCATTGATGTGATAATGTTTACTTGTTGGTTGAGTTGAGAGACCAGTGTTGTTGAAATGTCTCCATTTGAGTTAATCTTGGTTTATGCTATGTGCTGTTTGAATAGCCATTTACAGTTAAAGTGTTCCTTTGATGTTATTGACATAACACTCAAAAGAGGGGGAGATGTCATATACGGTAGTCTAATGCGCTTGCCCATATACTGGGGGTTATACGGTTGTTCCACAGACGCATGGAAAGGAGACACACGGTGATCCATTAAACCAGGCATAGGGTCAAACAAGACACCACGATTTGATTTGACAAAAGTGCTTTGGGCGATAGCAGAGCCGTCAAGACACACTTTTTCAATTTGTGTTCGTTTTAGCTCCCGGCTGATGATTATCCGTTTTCCCTGTGTTAAGCTGCAAGTAGTTTTGGGACATCCATCTTTTAAATGCAGTCAGGCAGACTAGTAGATTAGCAGATTTGACTGTCTTCAGCATAATGGTGAGAGCTAATTCAGCAGCTCTGAATAATAATATAGTTAATCGCCTTCATTCTTTGTTTTTTGGTGGCTCCTGGTAGTTTACCAACAGCAAAAACTATCAAAGATTTCACGAAGAGCCAGATCATGATGTTAGTGGTTGAGGGGGGGGGGAGGTATGAAATATTAAACAATAGTCCTGGAGTGTTGGTGGTAGCAATAAAAGTAACAGGCAAGACACGACATGACACAACCCAAATATCACGAAGAGAGAAGGGACAGAAACATCTTCTAGCGATCGCTCAAGCTGGTCCCACTGTCTGTTCCTTTTTTCAGCCGGAACGTAGCTTCCGTCATAAACATGCATAATCTAAAACTAGCAAGAAACAGGCCTTCAACTTTATTTGTATATCCTTTAAATCACAGTTACAGTCCCAAAGGCCATGTGATAATGTGTGTGTATATGTATGTATGTATGCATGTATGCATGTATGCATGTATGTATGTATGCATGTATGCATGTATGCATGTATGCATGTGTGTGTGTGTCTCTAACAAAATATTTATTTAGTTAGATCGTTGCGGCTGGCTCCCCAGTTGGTGGTTGGTGGCCCGCTACGGGAAGAGGCAGAACGACCTTGGGACTCCGGCCGGATGCTGAGGCCAGAGCCTGGATCACACGTTGGTGGTTGGTGGCCCGCTACGGAAGCGGCTGAGCCACCTTGGGACGGTGCCCTCCACATAGAAGTGGCTGGGGATCACCAGCAGGGCGGTTTTGGTCGTGCCCTTCTTCTTCTTCTGGACACCGCGACGAAGCCCACTCCTGATAATACAAATTATACATTGTTATGCCACTGGGCCATATTTTGACTTTATGTTATTAAAGGTCCATCGCATCAGCCCGACTTGTTTACCTTGGGATTCCGGCCGGAGGCTGAGGCCGGAGGCTGGATTCCGGAGCGTTGAGGCTGGATCCCATGTCGGTAGAGGGCAGCCCACTAGGGCTGCCCTCAGCCGCCTCCAGGGCAGTTTTGGTCGTGAGCACGCTCTCCTCATGCTCTCCGCACAGTGGGAGGCTTGGTTCCACTGCGATGGAACCACCTTGGGACTCCGGCCGGAAGCTGAGGCCAGAGCCTGGATTCTGGAGCGTTGAGGCTGGATCCAACGTTGGCCCTAGCGGGCTGCCCTCCTCCTGAAGGCAGCTGGGGATCGGCGGCAGGGCGGTTTTGGTCGTGCCCTTCTTCTTCTTCTGGACACCGCGACGAAGCCCACTCCTGATAATACAAATTATACATTGTTATGCCACTGGGCCATATTTTGACTTTATGTTGTTAAAGGTCCATCGCATCAGCCCGACTTGTTTACCTTGGGATTCCGGCCGGAGGCTGAGGCCGGAGGCTGGATTCCGGAGCGTTGAGGCTGGATCCCACGTCGGTAGAGGGCAGCCCGCTAGGGCTGCCCTCAGCCGCCTCCAGGGCAGTTTTGGTCGTGAGCACGCTCTCCTCATGCTCTCCGCACAGTGGGAGGCTTGGTTCCACTGCGATGGAACCACCTTGGGACTCCGGCCGGAAGCTGAGGCCAGAGCCTGGATTCTGGAGCGTTGAGGCTGGATCCAACGTTGGCCCTAGCGGGCTGCCCTCCTCCTCAAGGCAGCTGGGGATCGGCGGCAGGGCGGTTTTGGTCGTGCCCTTCTTCTTCTTCTGGACACCGCGACGAAGCCCACTCCTGATAATACAAATTATACATTGTTATGCCACTGGGCCATATTTTGACTTTATGTTGTTAAAGGTCCATCGCATCAGCCCGACTTGTTTACCTTGGGATTCCGGCCGGAGGCTGAGGCCGGAGGCTGGATTCCGGAGCGTTGAGGCTGGATCCCACGTCGGTAGAGGGCAGCCCACTAGGGCTGCCCTCAGCCGCCTCCAGGGCAGTTTTGGTCGTGAGCACGCTCTCCTCATGCTCTCCGCACAGTGGGAGGCTTGGTTCCACTGCGATGGAACCACCTTGGGACTCCGGCCGGAAGCTGAGGCCAGAGCCTGGATTCTGGAGCGTTGAGGCTGGATCCAACGTTGGCCCTGGCGGGCTGCCCTCCTCCTGGAGGCAGCTGGGGATCGGCGGCAGGGCGGTTTTGGTCGTGCCCTTCTTCTTCTTCTTCTTCTGGACACCGCGACGAAGCCCACTCCTGATAATACAAATTATACATTGTTATGCCACTGGGCCATATTTTGACTTTATGTTATTAAAGGTCCATCGCATCAGCCCGACTTGTTTACCTTGGGATTCCGGCCGGAGGCTGAGGCCGGAGGCTGGATTCCGGAGCGTTGAGGCTGGATCCCACGTCGGTAGAGGGCAGCCCACTAGGGCTGCCCTCAGCCGCCTCCAGGGCAGTTTTGGTCGTGAGCACGCTCTCCTCATGCTCTCCGCACAGTGGGAGGCTTGGTTCCACTGCGATGGAACCACCTTGGGACTCCGGCCGGAAGCTGAGGCCAGAGCCTGGATTCTGGAGTGTTGAGGCTGGATCCAACGTTGGCCCTAGCGGGCTGCCCTCCACCTGAAGGCAGCTGGGGATCGGCGGCAGGGCGGTTTTGGTCGTGCCCTTCTTCTTCTTCTGGACACCGCGACGAAGCTGACTCCTGATAATACAAATTATACTTTGTTATGCCACTGGGCCATATTTTGACTTTATGTTATTAAAGGTCCATCGCATCAGCCCGACTTGTTTACCTTGGGATTGCGGCCGGAGGCTGAGGCCGGAGGCTGGATTCCGGAGCGTTGAGGCTGGATCCCACGTTGGTAGAGGGCAGCCCGCTACGGAGGCGGCTGGGGATCGGCGGCAGGGCGGTTTTGGTCGTGCTCTTCTGTGGGATCGGCTGATTTTGAGCACGCTCTCCACATGCTCTCCGCACAGTGGGAGGCTGGGTTCCACCGGGGATCTGGACGCCGCGACGAGGCTGACTCCTTATAATACAAATTATACTTTGTTATGCCACTGGGCCATATTTTTGGTGGTATTAATATTGGTTGTATTCCACGTTAATGACACTTTCAATTTCAAGAGGATACTTTGGTTGAAAGGACAACATTTGTAAAAAATAGTTTGAGAACCACTGTACTTCTGTAAATGACCACCATTGTGGCTTGAGAACAGGAGAAAGTAGAAAGGAATATTGCTCTCTCTCTCTCTGTGTGTGTGCGTGTGCGTGTGTGTGTGTGTGCGTGTGTGTGTACCTGAGGGTATCAGGGTCGTAGGCCTGCCGGGCGTGCCAGACCCTCTCCCGGGTGAGATTGCAGATGCGATTCTTGAGCAGGCGGATTTCCTCCAAGTCCTGGTTGCGCTGGACGCGGCAATTGTCCAGGAAGGACTGCTGAGTCTTGATTTCATCGGGCAGAGGCCTCATTTCGTTCTTGAGGCGAAACAGCCTAGTCTCCAGGCTGTCTCGCTGGATGTTCACCTGTGGTGAGGGGTTAGGGTGGTGTTTATTTTTCACTGTTTCAGAGTATTTTAGAGTCCATCAGTTATGTTCATCGGCTCCATCCTTGTCCTCCGCTATAAAACCCACACACACGCACTTAGATATTACGTTAAAGAGGTATAGACACGTGTACACTTACAAAGACACACGACACCCAGGCATGTATACACTCACATGTACACACACACACACACAACACACATGTTCATCAACTTGTTGTCAACCTCACCCCCGCCTGTTGACTGGAGCAAAGGCCTTGTTCCCCCCCCACCCGTCCTCCCCCCTGTACCTGGTCCACTTCCTTCAACCCTCCCCCCGCCCCCCCCCACCCCTCCTCTCCACTGTACCTGGTCCAGTTTCCTCTTCTGCCAGGCGACCTCAGTGTCGGCCTCCTCTATGGCCTTGAGCAGGTGTCGCACCTTGGCCTGCTGGTCAACAGTGTGCTGATTGGTCTCCACAGACTGCTGCTCCACACGCTCCATTCTCCTCTGTTACGGGGGGGAGAGCGAGAGAGAGAGAGAGAGAGAGAGAGAGAGAGAGAGAGAGAGAGAGAGAGACAGAGTCACAAACAAACACAAAGCCAGACTCCTGCACCGTGTACATGCGTAGTAGAAGAAGCCTTTTTGTGAACATCAGCAAACAGGAGGGGGGACTACTGAGTATTATTCCCCCCCCCCCCCCAGACACACATTGTTCAATTAAATTCAGTCGACTGCTTGGGGTTGGGGGGGGGGGGGGGTTAAGATGCGCATGGTGAGCCAGGTGTACCTGGAGGATGTCTCTCGGCCACCGGGGCTCCTGCCCGGCCATGGCTGGCAGGATCTTCTCCAGCCGCTCAACGTCGTCGGTGTTCACCTCCAGCATGGTCTTGTTCTGCCAAACATATAAATCCAACATGTAAGATTCAACCCTCAACCTAGAGCATCAGATGATGCTCCATCCATTCAATTCTAATGGAGTTTCACTTGTCAGCATTGTTCTAACCAATGAATATAGTGAATATAGTGTAGTTGCAAATTACATGGAATGACTGGAATCCCATTATCAACCTTCTTTTGCATTTTAGCTGCTGTGTTGGCTATTTTACACTAGATGGCAGCAATGTGTGCAATGTGCCTACGTGGTATCCCCATCCAACAACCAAAGTCATTTGGTCTGTTTTCTTGTTATTGACAGCCTAATGAATAGTTGTTGGGAACATTTCAAGCTGCAAAATGATAACTTCAATATTCTCATAGTCCACGTGGGACTACGTAGGGCCTCAGCTCCACCCTCACCACCATCACTTTGCCTATCAGGTCTACTTTTTTTTTTAGGCTATATTTAATGTCATTTCGCTTACCTCCATCATAATCTGTCGTCGAAGTCACTAACTAAATCTAACAGTTAATAACATAAATAGTAATACTTTTGTGGTTTTACTTAAGTAGAATTGTAAATGCAGGGCTTTTACACAGTATTTGGACAGTGTGGTATTACTCCTTTTACATAAGTATCGGATCTCAGAATGACGAATGCTTTTCTTTTATATTGTTGCCAGCTGATCGTAGTATAAGCGGCTCAATCAACTCGTCGTGTGTTAAAAGGTACGTTGTGGTTCCTTTACTTACCTCACGGGCCATCGTGTAGTGTAGTTCGCAGTCCTTCGGTAACGTTCAAGTGACGACTCACGTGCGCTTCTTGTGCCAGGTTGCATAACAATACAGTACAATAAAACAATCGAGAAATCAACAGGATAAAAAATAATTAATATAATATTTTTTTTATAAATAATCAAAAACAGATTTACAAATGTACAGTCTTGTTCAATTGTTTGAAGTAAAATAAAAATGTAATGTACAAGTATTAGCTTTATTTTAATTTGTATTATTTATAAAAGTCTCAAGTGAGTCATCACTTGAGACTGCACATGCGCACAAATGTAGACGTTAGAAACGTTACGTTTAGCGCGGCAGCTCACGTGAGTCGTCAGTTGAACGTTACCGAAGGACTGCGAACTACACTACACGATGGCCCGTGAGGTAAGTAAAGGAACCACAACGTACCTTTTAACACACGACGAGTTGATTGAGCCGCTTATACTACGATCAGCTGGCAACAATATAAAAGAAAAGCATTCGTCATTCTGAGATCCGATACTTATGTAAAAGGAGTAATACCACACTGTCCAAATACTGTGTAAAAGCCCTGCATTTACAATTCTACTTAAGTAAAACCACAAAAGTATTACTATTTATGTTATTAACTGTTAGATTTAGTTAGTGACTTCGACGACAGATTATGATGGAGGTAAGCGAAATGACATTAAATATAGCCTAAAAAAAAAAGTAGACCTGATAGGCAAAGTGATGGTGGTGAGGGTGGAGCTGAGGCCCTACGTAGTCCCACGTGGACTATGAGAATATTGAAGTTATCATTTTGCAGCTTGAAATGTTCCCAACAACTATTCATTAGGCTGTCAATAACAAGAAAACAGACCAAATGACTTTGGTTGTTGGATGGGGATACCACGTAGGCACATTGCACACATTGCTGCCATCTAGTGTAAAATAGCCAACACAGCAGCTAAAATGCAAATGAAGGTTGATAATGGGATTCCATGTAATTTGCAACTGCGAAAAAGTGATACTCCATTAGAATTGAATGGATGGAGCATCATCTGATGCTCTAGGTTGAGGGTTGAATCTTACATGTTGGATTTATATGTTTGGCAGAACAAGACCATGCTGGAGGTCAACACCGACGACGTTGAGCGGCTGGAGAAGATCCTGCCAGCCATGGCCGGGCAGGAGCCCCGGTGGCCGAGAGACATCCTCCAGGTACACCTGGCTCACCATGCGCATCTTAACCCCCCCCCCCAACCCCAAGCAGTCGACTGAATTTAATTGAACAATGTGTGTCTGGGGGAGGGGGAATAATACTCAGTAGTCCCCCCTCCTGTTTGCTGATGTTCACAAAAAGGCTTCTTCTACTACGCATGTACACGGTGCAGGAGTCTGGCTTTGTGTTTGTTTGTGACTCTGTCTCTCTCTCTCTCTCTCTCTCTCTCTCTCTCTCTCTCTCTCTCTCTCGCTCTCCCCCCCGTAACAGAGGAGAATGGAGCGTGTGGAGCAGCAGTCTGTGGAGACCAATCAGCACACTGTTGACCAGCAGGCCAAGGTGCGACACCTGCTCAAGGCCATAGAGGAGGTCAAAACTGAGGCCGCCTGGCAGGAGGAGAAACTGGACCAGGTACAGTGGTGTGGGGGGGGTAGAAGGAACTGGACCAGGTCTTTCCTGTTGACAGTTGCAAACTTGTCACAACCGTATGTACAAAACCTAAAGATTCTGTCCGTCCATTCAATAAACACCACTCTAACCCCTCACCACAGGCAAACACCGTGAGAGACAACCTGGAGTCTAAGTTGCTTCGCCTCAATGAGGAAATGAGGCCTCTGCACCATATAATTAAGACTCAGGAGTCCATGCTGGACAATTGCAGTGTCCAGCACAACCAGCACTTGGAGGACGTCCGCCTTCTCAAGATTGACATCTGCAATCTCACCCGGGAGAGGGACAGGCACGCCCAGCACGCCCACGACCCCGAATTCCTCAGGTACATAAACACACACAAAGAGAGAGAGAGGCACTGGCAATGTAAATGTACGTTTCCCATGCCAATAAAGCTCTTTAAATTGAAATTGAATTGAGAGAGGGAGAGAAATATAACCAATCTTAATACCACAAAAAAGCCACTTTTAAAAGTGTTTTTAAACATTTCCCTCTGTGATGCTGTGTGACAGGATGAGGCTGGACAGAGCCAAGACGCAGCTCAAGCAAGAGAGGCTGTGCACCGACACCCTGAAGAGGAGACTGCATGAGCCCGTGAATACTCAGGAACAGCATTTGCAGGTGTGTGTGTGTGTGTGTGTGTGTGTGTGTGTGTGTGTGTGTGTGTGTGTGTGTGTGTGTGTGTGTGTGTGTGTGAGAAATCAAAATGGTTGGTCGATGGATTGATCTCTTTCTCACTCCCTCTTTCTCCGTCAATCTCTGACTCTCTCTATGCCTATCGCTCTCTCTCAATCTCTGTCTATCTGTCTCTCTCTTTTTCTCTGTCTTATCTCTCTCTCATTCTGAATCTCTTTCTCAACTCTGATATCTCCAGCAGTACAACATTGAGCACAACAACAAATGAAACTCCATTAGAATTGAATGGACGGAGCATCATCTGATGTTCTATGAGGTTGAGGGTTGAATCTTTCATGTTGGATTTATACGTTTGGCAGGACAAGATCGCAGAGCTGAAGACCACGCTGGAGGTGCAGTCCGATGACGTCAAGTGGCTGGAGAAGGAGATCAATGACAAGGAGGCCGCCAGGGCCCGGCAGCAGCAGGAGTCCCAGCAGGCGAGAGACGTCCTCCAGGTACACCTGGCTCACCATGTGTCCTTAAGACGCATCTTAACCCCCTCCCCCCCCCCCCCAACCCCAAGCAGTCGACAGTGAATTGAATGGAGCAATGTGTGTCTGCTCTTCGTTACCTGCTATTCGTGTGAGCAATGAGCTTCTAGATTTGAATGTGACTGGATCACATGGAGTAAGATAAATGTCGTTAAGATAATGAGCAGCGAAAACAACGTGCATCGCTTCTCTGGTTTGTACGCGGACTGTTGTACCTCATGATGTTATGATGGCTGTTCCGATCCCAACGAGCACCTGATCAGGATGCTCATGAAAAGTAAACGCTTCATTCCCAGGCTGGATCACCAGGGAGTTAGTAGTGTCTATGTTAGGAGCTCATGAAGTGATATACAAAAAAACAAACAAGTAAGACTTGTTTTAAAATGAAACATGCATTCCTTGGGCCCATCACGTCATGTTCACCTGAAAACTGACACAATACTCAGTAGTCCCCCCTCCTGTTTGCTGATGTACACAAAAAGGCTTCTTCTACTATGCATGTACACGGTGCAGGAGTCCGGCTTTGTGTTGGTTTGTGACTCTCTCTCTCTCTCTCTCTCTCTCTCTCTCTCTCTCTCTCTCTCTCTCTCACTCACTCACTCACTCACTCACTCACTCACTCACTCACTCACTCACTCACTCACTCACAACATCATCCTGCCCCAGAGGAGAATGGAGCACGTGGATCAACAGTCTGTGACCAAGCAGCACATTGACAGCCAGCAGGCCAAGGAGCGACACCTGCTCAAGGCCATGGAGGAGGCCGACACTGAGGTCGCCTGGCAGAAGAGGAAACTGGACCAGGTACAGTGGAGAGGAGGGGTGGGGGGGGGCGGGGGGTTTGCTCCAGTCAACAGGCGGGGGTGAGGTTGACAACAAGTTGATGAACATGTGTGTTGTGTGTGTGTGTGTGTACATATGAGTGTATACATGCCTGGGTGTCGTGTGTCTTTGTAAGTGTACACGTGTCTATACCTCTTTAACGTAATATCTAAGTGCGTGTGTGTGGGTTTTATAGCGGAGGACAAGGATGGAGCCGATGAACATAACTGATGGACTCTAAAATACTCTGAAACAGTGAAAAATAAACACCACCCTAACCCCTCACCACAGGTGAACATCCAGCGAGACAGCCTGGAGACTAGGCTGTTTCGCCTCAAGAACGAAATGAGGCCTCTGCCCGATGAAATCAAGACTCAGCAGTCCTTCCTGGACAATTGCCGCGTCCAGCGCAACCAGGACTTGGAGGAAATCCGCCTGCTCAAGAATCGCATCTGCAATCTCACCCGGGAGAGGGACTGGCACGCCCGGCAGGCCTACGACCCTGATACCCTCAGGTACACACACACGCACACACACACACGCGCACGCACACACACAGAGAGAGAGAGCGCAATATTCCTTTCTACTTTCTCCTGTTCTCAAGCCACAATGGTGGTCATTTACAGAAGTACAGTGGTTCTCAAACTATTTTTTACAAATGTTGTCCTTTCAACCAAAGTATCCTCTTGAAATTGAAAGTGTCATTAACGTGGAATACAACCAATATTAATACCACAAAAAAAATGCACTTACAACTTTTTAAACATTTCCCTGTGCGATGCTGTGTGGCAGGATCCAGCTGGACAGAACCAAGAAGGAGCTCGCGCAAGAGAGGCTATGCTGCGACTTCCTGAAGAGGCAACTGCATGAGCCTGTGAGGGTAAGGAGAGAGTGTGTGTGTGTGTGTGTGTGTCCTTTCAGCAATGGAAAAATAGCAAGCCAATGGTGCAAGCCAATGGTGCACACAAGCGGTCTCTTAACTTAAGTCCTTCTTTTTTTTTGTTTTAAGTCTGACTGCGTAACAGGAGAAGGGGAGATGGGGAGAAGAGTGTATAGAATTTAGTGGCATCTAGCGCATCTAACGGACTTGGCCGAAATCTAATATTCCTAATTTTCATTAGTGTGTGTGTGTGTGTGTGTGTGTGTGTGTGTGTGTGCTTGTGTGGTGTTGTGCATGCGCGCGGCTGTGTGTGCCTGGTCTCTCTGATTTTCCAGCATTGTGTTTGTTAGCTTTCCACTGTGTGCATGTGAGCCATCAGGCCACACGATTTGCATGGGTTGAAAAATAATTTGGTATCACATTTGGTATTAACATGTGGTCTGGGTGGTCCCATCACAAGTGGACAGCTGTAAATAAGGATGCTCAGGGCCTTTTTATTTCTTCTTCTCCTTTGAATTTCCAGCAGACCTCCCGCCCATATATGCTTTTCACACTACACTTAACCCCAGGTTAAATGCGGGGTTAACCCCGCATTTAACCTGGGGTTAAGCAGCGTTTCACACTTGCATTTTTGAAAGTGGGTTAGCACCGCTTTTAACCCTGGGTTAACAAACCCTGCTATGAAGCAGGGTTAGCACCGCAATTGCGGTGCCAAGAACACTAGTGTGAAATGAATGTGGGGTTAGAAGGTAAGAGCGATATCAACGAAATGAGAACGTTAACCCAGGGTCTACAAGCTCACAGTGTGAAACGTTAACCCGGGGTCAATTGTTAACCCAGGGTTAAAGAAAACTAGTGTGAAACGTCAGAAAATTAACCCAGGGTTATTATAACCCAGGGTTAACTTATTCAAGTGTGAAAAGCCTAATAGACTCCTAAAGCTATCAACTTTGTGAAAACTATACACTGTAAATTGTGTTTCTGTCTCCTCATGATTCAGGACGTGACCAGAAGGCCGAAGAGGTTTGAGCAGCAGGAGCTGATTCCGACCCAGCCTCCCACTGTGCGGAGAGCATGTGGAGAGCGTGCTCAAAATCAGCCGATCCCGCAGAAGAGCACGACCAAAACCGCCCTGCCACCGATCCCCAGCCGCCTCCGTAGCGGGCTGCCCTCCACCAACGTGGGATCCAGCCTCAACGCTCCGGAATCCAGCCTCCGGCCTCAGCCTCCGGCCGGAATCCCAAGGTAAACAAGTCAGGCTGATGCAATGGACCTTTAATAACATAAAGTCAAAATATGGCCAAGTGGCATAACAAAGTATAATTTGTATTATAAGGAGTCAGCCTCGTCGCGGCGTCCAGATCCCCGGTGGAACCCAGCCTCCCACTGTGTGGAGAGCATGTGGAGAGCGTGCTCAAAATCAGCCGATCCCGCAGAAGAGCACGACCAAAACCGCCCTGCCGCCGAGCCCCAGCCGCCTCCGTAGCGGGCTGCCCTCTACCGACGTGGGATCCAGCCTCAACGCTCCAGAATCCAGCCTCCGGCCTCAGCCTCCGGCCGGAATCCCAAGGTGAGCAAGTTGGGCTGATGCGATGGACCTTTAATAACATAAAGTCAAAATATGGCCCAGTGGCATAACAAAGTATAATTTGTATTATCAGGAGTCAGCCTCGTCGCGGCGTCCAGATCCCCGGTGGAACCCAGCCTCCCACTGTGCGGAGAGCATGTGGAGAGCGTGCTCAAAATCAGCCGATCCCGCAGAAGAGCACGACCAAAACCGCCCTGCCGCCGAGCCCCAGCCGCCTCCGTAGCGGGTTGCCCTCTACCGACGTGGGATCCAGCCTCAACGCTCCGGAATCCAGCCTCCGGCCTCAACCTCCGGCCGGAATCCCAAGGTGAACAAGTCGGGCTGATGCGATGGACCTTTAATAACATAAAGTCAAAATATGACCCAGTGGCATAACAAAGTATAATTTGTATTATCAGGAGTCAGCCTCGTCGCGGCGTCCAGATCCCCGGTGGAACCCAGCCTCCCACTGTGCGGAGAGCATGTGGAGAGCGTGCTCAAAATCAGCCGATCCCGCAGAAGAGCACGACCAAAACCGCCCTGCCGCCGAGCCCCAGCCGCCTCCGTAGCGGGTTGCCCTCTACCGACGTGGGATCCAGCCTCAACGCTCCGGAATCCAGCCTCCGGCCTCAGCCTCCGGCCGGAATCCCAAGGTAAACAAGTCGGGCTGATGCGATGGACCTTTAATAACATAAAATCAAAATATGGCCCAGTGGCATAACAAAGTATAATTTGTATTATTAGGAGTCAGCCTCGTCGCGGTGTCCAGAAGAAGAAGAAGGGCACGACCAAAACCGCCCTGCCGCCGATCCCCAGCTGCCTCCAGGAGGAGGGCAGCCCGCTAGGGCCAACGTTGGATCCAGCCTCAACGCTCCAGAATCCAGGCTCTGGCCTCAGCTTCCGGCCGGAGTCCCAAGGTGGTTCCATCGCAGTGGAACCAAGCCTCCCACTGTGCGGAGAGCATGAGGAGAGCGTGCTCACGACCAAAACTGCCCTGGAGGCGGCTGAGGGCAGCCCTAGCGGGCTGCCCTCTACCAACGTGGGATCCAGCCTCAACGCTCCGGAATCCAGCCTCCGGCCTCAGCCTCCAGCCGGAATCCCAAGGTAAACAAGTCGGGCTGATGCGATGGACCTTTAATAACATAAAGTCAAAATATGGCCCAGTGGCATAACAAAGTATAATTTGTATTATCAGGAGTGGGCTTCGTGGCGGTGTCCAGAAGAAGAAGAAGAAGAAGGGCACGACCAAAACCACCCTGCCGCCGATCCCCAGCTGCCTTCAGGAGGAGGGCAGCCCGCTAGGGCCAACGTTGGATCCAGCCTCAACGCTCCAGAATCCAGGCTCTGGCCTCAGCTTCCGGCCGGAGTCCCAAGGTGGTTCCATCGCAGTGGAACCAAGCCTCCCACTGTGCGGAGAGCATGAGGAGAGCGTGCTCACGACCAAAACTGCCCTGGAGGCGGCTGAGGGCAGCCCTAGCGGGCTGCCCTCTACCAACATGGGATCCAGCCTCAACGCTCCGGAATCCGGCCGGAGTCCCAAGGTCGTTCTGCCTCTTCCCGTAGCGGGCCACCAACCACCAACTGGGGAGCCAGCCGCAACGATCTAACTAAATAAATATTTTGTTAGAGACACACACACACACACACACACACACACACACACACACACACACACACACACACACACACACACACACACACATACATATATATACACATACACATACACATACACACACATTATCACATGGCCTTTGGGACTGTAACTGTGATTTAAAGGATATACAAATAAAGTTGAAGGCCTGTTTCTTGCTAGTTTTAGATTATGCATGTTTATGACGGAAGCTACGTTCCGGCTGAAAAAAGGAACAGACAGTGGGACCAGCTTGAGCGATCGCTAGAAGATGTTTCTGTCCCTTCTCTCTTCGTGATATTTGGGTTGTGTCATGTCGTGTCTTGCCTGTTACTTTTATTGCCACCACCAACACTCCAGGACTATTGTTTAATATTTCATACCTCCCCCCCCCTCAACCACTAACATCATGATCTGGCTCTTCGTGAAATCTTTGATAGTTTTTGCTGTTGGTAAACTACCAGGAGCCACCAAAAAACAAAGAATGAAGGCGATTAACTATATTATTATTCAGAGCTGCTGAATTAGCTCTCACCATTATGCTGAAGACAGTCAAATCTGCTAATCTACTAGTCTGCCTGACTGCATTTAAAAGATGGATGTCCCAAAACTACTTGCAGCTTAACACAGGGAAAACGGATAATCATCAGCCGGGAGCTAAAACGAACACAAATTGAAAAAGTCTGTGTCTTGACGGCTCTGCTATCGCCCAAAGCACTTTTGTCAAATCAAATCGTGGTGTCTTGTTTGACCCTATGCCTTCTTTTGATCAACATGTAAAAAGCACAACCAGAACTGCATTATTTCTTCTTTGAAACATTGCTAAAATCAGACCAATGTGATCCACAGCAGTCCACACATTGATGTTGAGACTAGATTACTGTAATGCACTGTTCTCTCACTGTTTGACGAACTCCACAATGAAAAGCTTCTAACTAGAACAAGAATATTCGACCACATTACTCCTAATCTCTCCTCCCTCCACTGGCTTCCAATTAATGCCAGGTCAGATTTTAAAGTGCTACTACTTACCTATTAAATCCTACCTGAAGGACCTTATTGTTCCCTATTTTCAAATTGTACTTGAAATGTGTATTTTGATAATGGCACCCATTGCACTCCTAACCATCCCTGTATGGAGGGATCGCCCAGTCTGCGTTCCTTCTCATGGTTTCTTACTTGATGACTAAGGGTACATTGTAATAGGTTAGAGGGTGTCATAAATACACTGCCCATTGAGACTGTAACTGTGATTAAGGGCGATACAAATTAAATGAACTTGACTTGATCTGTGTGTGTTAGCCGAGCACCACATGGGCATATCATGATGAATCACATGTGGTTCAGGGGCCATCAAATATATTTTGCACAGAATAAATCATTCGGTACACCATGCATTTCTTTTATTTGACCTTCTATGCATAGCCAGACTATAAAGCTGCTTGTGATGCTTATACATGAATCGATTTTGTTTTACAATACATACATTGTTTTACAATTTATGTTTAGAAGAATACAGCAGGAGTGAATGGTGAGTAAGCATTCCACTGTAATTGTTACCTATGGCAATAAAGAACTCTTGGATCTTGAATATACTGTACTTAACACTAGAGCTCAGTAATAAGCCCGTTTATTGATTGATCTGAGACTAGATACTGTAGTTAGTATTCGTCATGGTATTCGTGTTCGTACAAACTATGTAAAATGCAAATGATAATATTAATTGGTTTCATGGCATTGGAGACATTTCAATCATCTCCGTGTCGTTAGTGAAACACAAGGTACTTTTGTTTGGTTTATATAGTGCCACTGGTATCACCATGAGTACCTGGATTGGGACCATAGACGGTAAAATAAATGGACAAGCCCTCTGTGACGTCACCCATTGGTTTCTGAAGAGCGCTTTTGAAGCTCAAATGGTCGCCATCTTGGCAAGTCAGAACCGACTCCGCCCACTCCAAGGGTGAAGTCTGAGTGAAACTGGGGCGGGGCGAATGAAGCCTGGCTGCTCGGACACGCCCACGACCACGCCCACCTCCAAGTGTTGAAGCTGAACTCAGAAGATATAGCCAACCTGATGCTGACGAATCAGGTTACCTGGAAAGACTTTTACAAAGTTACTCCTACGTTTCTTGTTGTAAGTTAGCCTGAAACTTTACAAAAAATACTGCTGTAGCCTATATACAGTATATATGTATGTTACCGTGAATCTGTCACTTTTAAGCATACCAGTAACGTTAACGTAATACATACATTTACATTTACATTTAGGGCACGCTTTGGATAAAAGCGTCTGGCAAATGGCAGACGCTTTTAAGATTCAAGATTCAAGATTCAAGAAGACTTTAATTATCCCGAGGGAACTTATCGTGCAGCATAAAAGTCAGAAAGAACACAGGGGAGAAATATACACCACACAATATACAGTCTAAGGAGGGACTGCATTGAAAAAAACAAAAACAACAAACATGTATCAACAACCAGCGTTTGGCAGTATTGTAGGCTGTCTGCATGGTAAATATTACCAATAACTACAGTGAGGTAGAGAAGGTCTACACTGTGGACTACGTTGTCAGCAGGTGTTGGTGGATACATTATAAGGTGACCAGTGGTAAGGTGATAAGTGATAAGTGATAAAGTGATAAGTGATAAAGTGATAAAGTGCAGGATTGCTGGAGTGATGTGGCTGTAATTGACCTTAGCATTGTGTACCATTAGCATGGTATCGTGTGTTGACCTCAGGTCGCTGTGTCTCCCTTGTTCCTCTCACGCCTGAGGTGGATGCATTGTACAGCCTGATGGCAACCGGGATAAAGGAGTTCTTGTGGCGTTCTGTTGTACATTTGGGTTGGATGAGTCTATTACTGAATGTGCTTTTATATGAGGTCAGCATTTGGTGGAGAGGGTGGAGGTAGTTGCCCATGATGCTATGCATCTTGCGCAACATTCTCCTCTCCGCCACCACCGCCAGGGAGTCCAGTTGGACCCCCAGGACCGAGCCCGCCTTCCTGACTATCCTACTGATCCTGTTGGCGTCAGCTGACCTCAACCTGCTGCCCCAGCATGCAACCCCATAGAATATCACACTGGCTACGACTGACTGGTAGAACATCTTTAGCATGGTGTTGCATACGTTGAAGGACCTGAGCCTCCTCAGGAAGTAGAGTCTACTCTGGCCCTTCTTGTACACAGCCTCAGTGTCTTGGCCCAGTTTAGTCCGTTGTCCAGGTGAACTCCCAGGTATTTGTAGTCCTTAACAATGTCCACGGGCACGCCCCTTTATGGAAATGGGTGTGGGGGGGATAGTCTTCTTCCTGCTGAAGTCTATCACAATCTCCTTTGTCTTGGTGATGTTGAGCTGCATTTCGTTCAGCCCACACCACTCAACAAATTTGCTCACCCAGCCCCTATACTCCTCATCCCTTCCCCCAGTGATCTGGCCAACACATGCAGAATCGTCCGAATACTTCTGCAGGTGGCAGGTCTCCGAGTGGCATCGGAAGTCAGAGGTGTATGCTGTGAACAGGAAGGGTGAAAGCACAGTTCCCTGGGGGGCCCCTGTGCTGCTGACCACCTTGTCCGACACACAGTCGGGGCAGGGGGGGAGGGGGGGTGGGTGGGGGAGGGGGTTTGGTGGGGAAGTGGGGTGAAATGGGGGAGGGGGTTGGTGGGGGAGGGGTAGGCAGGTCCGGAGGTGTGGAGAGGGGTCGTTATGGCGGAGCCGGGGGAGGGGACAGCCGGCACCCTCACATCGAATCGGTTGAAGAACTGGTTCAACTCGTTGGCCCGGTCTCGGCCACCCTCAGCTGCCTGGTTTCCAGCCCTCTTGAAGCCGGTGATGGTCTTCATGCCACTCCACACGTCCTTCAGGTTGTTGTGTTGCAGCTTTTTCTCCAGCTTCCTTCTGTAGGTGTCTTTGCCCTTCTGGATCACCACCTTCAGCTCCTTCTGAACCCGCCTCATCTGGTCTTTGTCCCCGTCTCTGAAGGCCCTCTTCTTCTCATTGAGGCAGGGCCTTGATGTCTCTGGTGACCCACGGTTTATTGTTGGGGAAGTATCGTACAGCCTTTGTGGGGGCGATGTTGTCTTCACAGAAGTTGATGTACTCTGTTACGCAGTCCGTGAGACCATCGAGGTCGTCTCCATACTCTTCACAGAACAGCCCCCCAGTCTGTTGCCTCAAGGCAGGCCTGCAGAGCCTCCTCCTTCTCTTCAGACCATCTCCTCATAGTCTTGATGGTTGCAGGCTGCCTCCGGACTAGAGGCTTGTACAGGGGCTGGAGGTGGACGATGTTGTGGTCCGACCTTCCGAGTGGAGGAAGGGCCGTGGCGCTGTATGCCTCCTTAACATTGGCATACAGCAGGTCCAATGTCTTGTTTTCCCTGGTGGGACAGTCCACAAACTGCTGGAAGGTGGGCAGTGTCTTCTTCAGGGTTACTTTGTTGAAGTCCCCGGATATGGCCATGAATGCTTCTGGGTGCTGAGTCTGAAGTCTCGCGACAACAGAGTGCGTGACGTCACTCGCCCGCTCCGCGTTCGCGGTTGGGCATATGTAAACACACAGGAGGATCACGTGGGAGAATTCTCTGGGTAGATAGTACGGTCTGAGACCGACCGCAAGCAGCTCAATGTCCGGGTTACACACACGCTCCTTCACCGAAACATGACCAGGATGACACCACTTGTTGTTAATAAACATAGCAAGCCCCCCACCTTTCCGCTTGCCGCTTCCGCGGTGTGTCCTGTCCGCCCGGACGGTCTGGAAGCCCTCCAGAGCGACGCATGAGTCGGGGAGATCGCCGTGAAGCCATGTCTCCGTAAAAGAGTACATTTGTTGAAGGAGACAGCAATATATCACTGTGGTACATGAAGATAAGAATAGAGCAGGTTTCAAGCATTCATAATTGCAAGGCTAATAGAATGAGTTTCATAATTGCCAGGTTGCCTGCATAATAGCTGGGATAAGAGCAGAAATTTTATGGTATATTCATAAGAATGGCTTGTCATTATAATGTATGGGTGAATTAAGGGTAGAGAAAGATAACCTCTTCCCCAGTTGCTTATCTGCATGACCAGTCGTCACCTTCAGTTGTGACTAGGCAAGGAGGGGGATACATCCTGCCATATAATTTCTTGAAACAGTCAGTAGAAAAGAGAAACCTATGTTACTGTTACTTTTAAATGGGGTCTTGGATTTCTCCACGACGGCATCATCACCGATGATCGATTGTTCCACGCCAGACCAATGTGACGTTGGCCATTGTTCACGATTCTTCACGGAGACCATTGGTGACGTTTGATCACGTGACGCTGTGGGATATAAGTTCGGAGTCATAGAGGAATGAATTCAGTTCTTTCTCTTGCAGGATTTGGACTCAGGCTTATTGTTACTAATTGGCTGGACCAAATAAGTCTTAACTTTTCAAGACTTTGGTCTTTCCTGCATCACCCTCTTACGAATGTCAGAGCCGCAGTTGGTAAAATCCACGAACATATTTGGCGGTCAACGAACAGGATGGAAAGGGACCAGACGGCTGGCTTCGCGTCATGAGGTGGTGTTTCGGCAGGCACAGGACCACACAAAACGGACATGGCCCATTCGAACTCAACTGGGGTAAGAAAAACGTTCTTACGTGATTAAGTTATAGACAAAATGTGTTGCCCCTGTGCCTGACCCATCCTAACGCCAAAGCTGTAAGTATGTCTCTCCAAATTTAAAGAACCATAGTATAACTGATGTAAGAGGGGGAAAGGGGAAACCTGGGATGAATACTAAATTGTTGCTTTTGAAAACCCTGTGGATACCGTTGTGATAGTACAATGACAAAGGTACTATGCACTGAACGGACAGGTCGCGAGCGATGCCCGAAGTAGCTGACCTCAGTGGCTCCGAATATGCTCTTCTCGGGGTTGAGCCTGACTCCTTTCTCCCGTGATCGCTGTAGCATGGCACGGAGGTTCCTGTCGTGTTCTTCTTGGGTTGCACCGTAGATGAGAACGTCGTCTACGATAGCGACTACTCCATCAAGGCCTTGGTATGTTTCATCTATTTTTCTCTGAAACTCATCCTGAGCTGAGATGAGGCCAAATGGTAAGCCCAGGAACCGGTAGCGCCCGAATGGCGTGTTGAATGTTGTGAGCTTGGAGGACTCGTCTGTGAGCTTGATCGCCCAGTATCCTGATCATGCATCCATTACACTAAAGTAGTGTGCACCTGCCAGCTTGGGGGTGACGTCCTCTAGTGTTGGCAGAGGGTAGTGGGACGCTTGACGGCCTTGTTTAAGTCTCTGGGGTCGAGGCAGACCCTGAGCTTGCCTGTGCGCGGCTTTTCGACCACCACTAGCGCGTTGACCCACTCTGTTGGTTCCGTTACCTTGACGATGATCTCTGTGTTCTCCATTCTCTGCAGCTCTTCCTTCAGGCGGCTGCGCAGAGCTATGGGTATCCTTCTCGGCGGGCACACCACCGGTGTTGCTGCTGGGTCAAGGTGGATGTTGCACTCTCCTGGGAACAATCCTATTCCTTTAAAAATATCAGCGAACTCCTCCCTGATGGACTGTTTGTCACATGGTGCAGTGATTGATAGCACTAGCTTAATCAGGTCTAAATCTAGACATGCCTTTAAGCCTAGTACCGGTGGCGCTTGTGTGTCTACAACATAAAAGTCTAACATCATGCTGTGTTCTTTGTACTCACATTTTAACATGCATGTACCTTTTACTGATAGGGTATGGAGGTCAACGACTATCAGTCTACGTGAGGTGGGCTGTAGTTTGCACTCATCCTTCAGACAGTGGTATTCACTCAGGGGAATTACATTAGCCTGCGCACCAGTATCAAGTTTAAACTTAAACTCTGCACCCTGATCTCCTATTTTAATGTCTGCAAAAGCTTGCTCATTTTCTGAAACATGTCCCTTTTGTGTCACTGTATCAACATACAGCTCATCTTCCTCTGTGTCTGATGCTTGGTTGTCACTTACTGCATGCACCATTTTCCCTTTTACAGATCTGCAGACCTTGGCAAAGTGGTTGAATTTACCACATTTAGTGCACTGCCTTCCTTTTGCTGGGCAGTAATCGTTTTCTTGATGTGCTTTATTTCCACAGTAGCCACAGCTCCTGCTGTATTTCCTGTCTGTGTCACTTGTTCTGAAGTCTCTCGCTGCTCCGTCTTGTCTGAAGCGCGCGCCCTGTGCGGTGTTCTTTGATGTGTGCCTGAGCACTGCATGCACGGTCTGATCACGTGACCCGCTTGCTGTCGCGCTGCCTCCGATGGTTCTCATCTGGGCTTGGGCTATCTCGTGCGATCTGGCTATGTCCATTGCTCTGTCCAACGTGAGCTCGGATCCAACATTCAAAAGCTTTTCCCTCACTTTGACAGAATGTATTCCGAAAACAATGCGGTCTCTGACCATTTCATCCTCGTTTGCATAAGCACAGTCCTTTACCAGTAGCTTTAGCTCTGTTATAAATTGTTCCAATGATTCGCCAGTCCCTTGTACTTTCTCGTGGAACTTGTATCTAGCAAAAATTGTATTTTTCTTTGGCATGACATACGCTTCGAAACGGTCATAGTAACTTTTCAGTACCTTTGCCTCATCCATGGTGAGAGTCCATGTGTTGAAAATGTCTCTCCCTTTCTCCCCAATCCACAGGAGCAGGTAACTGCATTTTTCCTCCTCCCCTTTGCCGTTCAGCGGGCCAGAGAACATCAGTTGCACGTGCTGTTTGAACTTTTTCCATTCTCCGTGTAAGTTTGGGGAATCCCAGTCGATTTTCGGTGAGGGCACTCCAGCGGTATCCATCTCTGTCCTCTATTCTGACACCATGTTGTGTTTTGCACACTTTGTGCAATATAAATAAATAGTAGGAGGATGACGTTTGATTTGGGTTACTTTATTTACTCGCATGAGCATTCTGCACTGCTTGAGCAAGGACCCCTCGGTCTATATCGCCTACCAGCCATAGGTGGCCATACAGATGCCTGACGTAAAACATATATATTCAATCAGTGTGTAATCACATATGAATATATTACACAGGTGAACTCTGAACAACACACCTAACGAACAATTTGTAGGAAATCAATCAAAGCAAATTACGTTTTTCCCATAACTTAGTTACAAACGAGTCGTTTATATGGATGTCACTTGACTAACGTAAGTTAACGGTGTTCCATAGATGTTGTGTACCTTTTAAGACAGCCTACATGCCACGATGATTGCTCAATTGTCTCATCCGATGGGATAGTGTTACTAAATAGGCCCTGATCGTTTTATTTATGATCAACGCAACTCTATAACAATGGCGATTGCCTTGGGCTGCCTCTCACGTATGTCGGGTATGGGTGACAGTTTTATGTACATTGCGGAAGAAAGGTAGCAAAGTCAAAGTGTGATATTAGTCACATGCAGTGGTGGACAGTACATTTACTTGAGTACTGTACTTAAGTACGTTTTTTGAGTATCTGTACTTTACTTGAGTATTATTGTTTTGAGGAACTTATGACTTTCACTCTACTACATTTGAAAGACAAATATTGTACTTTCAACTCCACTACATTTCTAAGAAGGGTCTCGTTACTCGTTACTTTTAAGTATAGCTTTGAAGTCAGCGGATTAAATGTCTTTCTTTTCTAAAATGCAATCTGCGTGTGATTTGTTCAAGTGATGACGCCGTACCTGTACCTCGCGCATGCGCTTCTCAGATCGGGTAGACGTTACTCAGATAGCTGAGTTGTAATGATGGCTACGAGATGCAGAAGACGAGTCCACACCAGTGCACCCATGGCCATATCTGAAGTCCATGTTCGAAATGAAGGGAGAGAGAGAGAGAGAGAGAGAGAGGGGAGAGAGAGAGAAGGGGGTGAGTGAGGGAGAGAGAGAGAGGACTGGTAGATCTCAGCAGACTGGAAACTTGAAAAGTAGATCTTAGTTCAAAAAAGTTTGGGCATTCCTGAGATAGACAAATAGCCCTACAGGTCAGGGTAAATATATATTTTGTTATGTTGGGAGTTGAACCCTTTAAGACAGTGTTACTGTTGGGCAGTTATAAAGCTAAATGTGTGTAACTGATTTTAAGTAGGTTGGTTGTTTTTATATTATTATATTTATTTTTTGAGGAAGCTGCATCTACAGCAATTCCAAGTCTGCCAGACAGGGCGTCTGCATAGGATGAGAGGACTCTTCTTTTGAGCTAGCAGTTAACTGTAAACAAGCACTGCAGTTCCTTTTCTCTCTTCTTTTTGTTTTGTTGTATTTTGGTCAGCTAGGAGACATTCTTTAACCAAGAGTAGCTGCTGATGCACACATATTGCCAGAGCTGTTAGAACACTGCCATGCTGTTTTGGGGGGTCGGGAGGGTTGTTAAATAAAAAAATGAAAACGCCAATGGTTGTCCTTTTGTCGATGCAATCGTGTTTCTATAGGTATTAGTAAAGGCTTGGATGCATCAACAAGCTTTTTATTCCACAGGTTCTATAAGCAAGTCAGTGCATTCAGTAGGTTGTTTCAGTCATTAGGTTCTTTAAATTCATTGTGGCAACAATATTAAAATATTTATTTTATTTCTATTTGTATTCTTTTATAACTGCAGTCGGATGTCGGGCGTTTTGCACATAAGATTTTCACTCACTGCTTATACTTGTGCAAACTGTGAAGTGACAATAAAATACTTGAAACTTAAAAAAAAAAATACAACAATGCGTTGACATTAAAACGAAAATATACTTTATTACTTAAGTATTTTCAAAAGCAAGTACTCCAGTACTTTAACTTAAGTAAAAATTTGACTGAGCAACTTTTACTTGTATTGGAGTAATATTTGACCAGGAGTATCTATACTTTCACTCAAGTACTGGAGTTGAGTACTCTGTCGACCACTGGTCACATGTACATCACAACACAGGGACATTTTGTACAGTGAAACTCTAGCAGTGTATATGCCTCCCCTGCCCGTTTTGACATACATCTATGCCCGTAGGGGACTGGAACTTATGTGAGCTGCAGCTTATTATCTTGAATATGACTGTTGAGAAAGAAAGGCGCTTTCATATTTTTTACATGATTTAATGTTCATTTTTTTCAATAGATCTCTTCTTAATGGCTGCCTTCCATTCCCCCACCATGCCAGCTATGCACAGCAAAGACTGGAAGTATCAATCTTGGTTACTTGACATTGGACAGCTCTACATAAATGTATTTCAATACTGGCAACCTATAGTGAATTGCATATTGTATTTTTCATCCCTGAAGCATTTTCTTCACTCATTACACTCATTTGTTTTCCTCCCAGTAACAGTGTCGATCATTGCGGACAGCTATGTCCGGCGTACTTCCCAGAGAGCTGCAGAGACCATGGGAAGCCACCTCAGCGTGCCGGGCGTCAGTGTCTGCTGGTTTGGCTGGGGTGGACTGCGGTGGAAAGGCCTTCTCCCTCTTCTTTACCATCTACCTGCAAGAAAGAGCAACAACAGATGGCCTCATCATCCACTGTGGTGGCAATGACATGGGGTGGATGTCTTTTTTTAATGTCACAGTGTAATACCAATACAACTGGAACATGAATGTACAGTATGCAGTTCATCCATGTTTGTTACTATGAAAAGACTGTTGTCAATGTGCCGCTGTAAATGAGGCCACGATTAGTTTTGCCACTATATCATGTGATGTTCTAATGTCTCAGTTGGAGATTTCATCCATATTATTTCTACCATTTCATCATAGAAATAAGGCATTTGCATTGAATGCACTAAAGCAAAAAGTGAGCAAGCTATGGCCTAAGTCATCTATAATGTATTGTAATATAATGCAATGTATATGAATATGATAAGGATCCACACATCAATTTAAACATACATATCAATTTAAACCAATTGGTTGCTTGCTTCTTTGTAAAATATCAAAAAGGTCTCACTAACCTGGAGTCAGTGCTGAAGTGATGACTCCCAAAGTGTTCACTGCACAGACAGAATTCTTGTTAGCAGTCCAGTTCTGTCTTCTGGTGTTGAGCAACCACTGGTCCAGCCTGTCTGGATCACCTCACAGAAACCTTTACATGGACAAATACATATGTTACCAAATGTATGCCAATTCTTCACAGACTTTATATCTAAACAATTTAAATAACTTCACTACTTAATTGAACAGATCATGATCAATTAATAAAAAAAAAATAAGACAACTGCTCATTCTATCTGCTGCATTGTCTATTATTCTTATAATTGACCTTTTCCCTACACTTATTTTGGAAGATTGTCATGTTGGTGGTCCGTTTTATAATGGATGTTGTCATACGGTAGTCTAATGCGCTTGCGCATATACTGGGGGTTATACGGTTGTTCCACAGACACATGGAAAGGAGACACACGGTGATCCATTAAACCAGCGGTGCAAATTAAGAAGCCTCTATTGCATTGATTTACATGGTGTCAAAAGTGAAGAACCTGATGCTAGCGCTGACCATAGAGACAGTCAGGCAGTCGGAAGAGGTTGCTTCTTAGGAGAGACAACGGGGGTGATACAAGAAGTCACTCATGAGCGCAGCAAATACCCCAACCACTACGGTAAGCCAAAAGGGGGAAATAAAGGACAATGTGGACAGTGTGGGAAAGCGTGGCACAGTAAAGATGAAAATTGCCCGGCCAGAAAATCCACATGCAATACATGCAACAAAGTTGGACATTGGAGTAGAGTGTGTAGGAGCAGGAAGGCAGTGAGTGAGGTTACAGAGCAAACGGAGCAACAGCAGTCATACTTTCTTGGGGCTGTGAGTAAAGCAGGCGGGTCACCAGCGCAATGGGCCGTCGAGTTGCTGGTGGGCTCTACACCAGTTGACTTCAAAATCGACACAGGGGCCGATGTTAACATCATCCGCGAGGACACCTACCACTCACTCATCCCCAAAAGACCACTGGAGCCTGCAGCTATACCATTGTACAGCCCAGGCGGCGAGCTGCAGTGCATAGGAGTTGAGTGGCGACCAGGTTCTTGTAGTGGTGGGAGGTGATTGAATACAAGTGACAGGTGCGGTGATTAGGAATGACGAGCAGGTGCGCAGACCCAGAGTCGCGCTTCTGACAGCGTCATCGACGCTCCTGTCGTTGCGCATGCGCCGACGTGCCGGAATGCCGTATGCACGCCCGGTCCCGAGGCGGCGCGCAGAGGAGCGCAAAGGGCGCGTAGCGGGAGGGGAGAGGGGAGAGGGGAGAGGGGCGGATGTGGAGGCGAGGACGGGCGAGCCGTAACACCCCCCACCTCAACCACTAACATCATGATCTGCTCTTAGTGAAATCTTTGATAGTTTTTGCTGTTGGTAAACCAGGAGCCACCAAAAAACAGAAAGAATGAAGGCGATTAACTGTGAGATGTAGAGAATATTAAAAGAAGAATTTGTTGCCTTCCTCCCTTTTTGTAGAAACATCCGCGGGAAGGGTTAAACGCACGGCAAAGTATGGGCACGGCAACGGGTTTCCTTTACCTTTTTATTTTATGTAAAAATTAGGGCCGGGACTTTAACGCGTTAATTGCGATTAATTAATTACAGAAAAAATAAAGCATTCAAACTAATTAACGCATTTTAATCGCACTTTATTTTTGCACTCCAAACACCACGGAACGTCTCTGTGGACTAATTCCAGGCATACCGATTATACCGACGCACAACATGCATTGAGTGACGTCAGACAACAAAGCCCCACAGTAGAGCGTTGGCGCAAACATGGACGCACCAGAAGAGACTGCGTTGCTTGGCCTGTTGAATGAGAAATGTATGTATAAAAAACATCCGGATGGAAGTGTCAATAGGAGAACGGTTGTGTGCAAATTGTGCAACAAAGAATTTGCATATCACCGGAGCAGTTCAAGCCTACGATATCACCTCAATGCTAAACATGTTGCAGCTAGCGTGGAGAGTAGAGTAGAGTAGCTGACCCACACTCGACGAGATGACTCGAAGCTGAGATGAGTACGACCACGTCTACCAAGGTAACAAACTCACTGGCTCACTGGATTGCCGTGGAATGTAGACCACTTTCGGTGGTCGAAGATACGGGGCTAGAAAATGTGCTACAGATTGCGTTGTCTGACACAACTTATAAACTGCCATGCAGAAAAACTAATTCGAAAAAAATCCAGCAGCTTTATGACACTGAAAAGGAAGCAAAAGAGTGTGTATTGGAGAAAGCTGAATGTGTTGCTCTGACTGGGGATCACTGGACCTCTGTAAGTAATTCAAATTACGTTGGTGTGACTGCACACATCATTGACAGGGAATGGCATCTTCAGTCTTTTGCCTTAACCGTTCAGGAGACAAACACCAGGCACTATGCTGAAAACATCGCAGATGATTTTCTCTCTGTGGCAGAGGCCTGGGAAGTCCAACAAAAGGTCACCACACTCGGAACAGACAGCGCCCGAACCACGGTTGCTGCAGAAAGACGCTCACATTTTGCAGAGGGCCATCACTGTTTGCCTTGGTCACGGCGGGTTTACTGACATGTTGGTAAGGTGTCGCAAGATAGTGGGTCACTTTAAACACAGCCCTGTCAATACAGAGGAACTACACCAGCAGCAAACAGTACTTGGGCACGAAAAAGAGCCACTGATACAGGACGTTTCCACAAGGTGGAATTCAACGCTATATATGATCTCTCGTCTCCTGAAGAACCAAGAGGCTGTGAAGGCTACTCTAACCATACAGAAGCACAAGCTAACCATGTTGGCTACAGCAGAGTGGGACAAAATGCAGAAGTTGGAGACCCTCCTTGAACCATGCAGGTAAACACCCACGCACACCAAGAACTGTTTTATTAATGGGATTTACTTACCATGTTAAGCTGCTGGCCATTTGAAAGCTTTGTGAATTGACTGTGAATTAGTGAAATATCAATGAAATTGTTTTTTCAAAATTAAATGTACTGAATATTGATATCACTATAGTATAAAGTTGCTCCTGTTTTTATTTGCAATTTGAAAACTTTTTGTAGATTTGTAAATATTCTCTTTTGGCACTTTACTGCTACTTGCACTTCTGGTTAGATGCTAACTGTATTTCGTTGTCTCAGTAGTCCAATGTCCTCTGTGCAATGACAATAAAGTTGAATCTAATCTAAACTATCCACTGCTCTGTGGTGTTACCTGCTCTCTGCCCCCTCGACCGCACCATGGAGGTCTCAGATGACGACCCAGCCTGCGTGGTGAGGTTCAAGGCTGCCTTCACAAAGGACCTATCCCAACACCATGCTACACTCAACCATGGATGGCTCAGGTTGGCTACAGCACTCGACCCACGCTTTAAGGACTTAATTGTCTACCAAGAGGAGAGCGAGAAGGGGTGTGGACCAGCGTTGAGGCACTGCTGCGAGAAAAACCCGACAGAGCCCCTCCAGAACCCACAGAGGAGCCAGCAAAGAAGAGGAGACTCCTGCTGTTTGCTTCAGACTCTGATTCAGAGGATGAAGAGGGGTCTAACAGGGCTCTGTGCCTCTACAGAGCAGAGCCCACCATCAGCTAGACAGACTGCCCACTGCAGTGGTGGTCAACTCATGCAGGGACCCATCCACAGCTGTCTGCCCTGGCCCGCAAGTATCTGGCCAGCCCTGCCACTTCTGTCCCTTGTGAGAGACTTTTCTCACTTGCAGGTAACAGAGCAAAAGAAGAGGGCAGCCTTGTGCTCTGAAAATGTAAACAGGCTAGTTTGTCTCAGCAACTGGCTGAAAGAGAAGAAGCAGAAGAAGTAGGCTTAGAGGTATCCTGAGACCAATGGGTTTGTTGTTACTGTGAAGTCACACTAAAATGTTGATCAAACTGTTTGTTAAACTGTTGGTCTGTTTATTATTTTGACCAAGGATATTTGGGTGGGTGGGGAGGGTTAGTGTAACATAAGGTTAGGTACATTGTGTTAGAAATTATTCATAAAATTGCTGCACTTATCTGTTGGTGTCGCAAAAATAAACAGGATTTAGCTGCTTAAACGTATGTATATGTCTATTCATTGATTCACTCGTATACCAAAATCCATTTGAATTGAAAAATGTTGCTTCTCCTGTCAAATATTGATATGCGATTAAAATGTGATTAATTTCGATTAATTAATTACAAAGCCTCTAATTAATTAGATTAATTTTTTTAATCGAGTCCCACCACTAGTAAAAATACATCAGAGTTTATCGACTGTAACACAAGCTGTGGAGCTTCGTCCATGACCAAAGACAATCATGATGATGATGATGATGATGGCGGTTAGTGAGAATGCCTTAAAATGTGTTTTTGAAGTCTGGTTTTCAAAAGGAGGAAGAGATGCGACAACATGCTCAAGATGTCGTGCAGTGAAGCATCTTCGCTAGCTTCTGTTCATATGATGTAGTGTGTTGTGGAGCCATGATTCTGATTGGACTGCAGCAAAGCTGACCCCCATTGCGCAACCCTCTCCAGTCGCTGTCCCAGTTGGCCCGCAGCAGCTTCCTGTGTCTGCTGCTGTGTCGCAGCCATCTCCTGTAGTCCTGGAGCCAGTGCACTCCTCTTCATCGCAGAGCCGCCTCAAACTCATCGAGGGCATCCTGTGTTCGGTTGACCAAAAAATAAAAAGAGGGGGAAAAAGTGAATAGGATGGTTGGCAGGTTGGAGGGACTATGGTAAAGTAAATGTGTCGTGTACCATAGGAGCTGCAGTGGTGATGTTTTGTGAGGCGATCAATCAATCGACAAATCAAGATTAAACGACAGATAAATTGACAATGAAAACAATCGGCAGTTGCAGCCCTAAAAGTTACATGAATTCTTGGATTTTATTTAAAGCTCTTGTCCAAGATAAAATGTTATTTTCTTTAGCACCATGCATCCTAGCCAGTGAAAGTTCCATACTGACAACATCAAGATAAATACAAAGCCAATCAGATTGTGTATATATGTGGTGGACTCCATCGCAATGCCAGCACTTTCTTTGCTGCCGTTAGGCTGTTTTTTATATTGTAAAGGCAAGTCATTCAGGAGCAAAACAGCGGCATGGTACTTCATAATCCAAAATTAACTAATAAAGCGCATACCATTATCCAAAAAAGAGATCCTTACGAGTCCAAAACATGTGCATAATGGAGGCATCAAGTCCATCCGTACATAAAGTGCATTTTGAGTAACTTTTCCTTGGGAGTGAGATAGATTTGATTAGAAGGTAAGAAATGAAGATGGATTTGCTGGCTCTCTTTGAGCTCATCGCCTCCACCACCCCAGCCTCCTCTGCCTCCACCACCCCAGCCTCCTCTGCATCCACCAACACCCCAGGCTCCTCTGGCTCCACCACCACCCCAGCCTCCTCTGCCTCCACCAACACCCCAGCCTCCTCTTCCTTCACCACCCCAGCTTCCTCTGCCTCCTCCACCCCAGCCTCCTCTGCCTCCTCCACCCCAGCCTCCTCTGCCTCCACCACCCCAGCCTCCACCACAACCACAGCCTCCACCACCACCCCAGCCTCCACCACTCCGCCACCTCCGCCACCAGAAAGTGCTTGTGTTCAATAAAGAGAGACCATGCCGATTGGTGGCAAAGAGATGGATCAGCATATAACAAGCAGCCAGACCTCTGACTCTCTCACACAGACGTGTTCACTTCTGTTGTTTGGCACGTGTTTTTGGGACCAATTTCACAGAGGTGAGCGTTTTATGTATGACTTGCACTCACCGTCTCAATGTACTTATACAGGCCGTACTGAAATTGTAAACATTAAATGTACATTAACTTGTGTTTCATTCTTTCAGAATGTACAATACAAGAAAGACGCAGCATGTGGAGGGTGAGGAGGCCCAAGAGCCAATACGCATGTACAGTATCTGGCATGCATTTCGCATTTTAGAGAAAAGCATCAAGAGACGCCACAGATATTGAAATGTCCATTTCACCTTCTCTTGCAGTGTTTCCAGAGGATTCTGACATGCCTACTCGGACATGTCCTGACAGTCTGAGAGTCCAAGTGAGGAGGAGGAGGAGAGGAGTGGTGGTGGCGGCAGCGAGGGGGGGCCGCAGCAGCAGCAGCAGGAGGCCCACCTCCACCTCCAAGCCCACCAGGTGCATGTTGTACCAGAGGAAGAAGAGGGAGGGGGAGGGCAGGAGGGTCCTGGAGCAGGCAAAGGGCAGCACGACACAGGGGAAGCCCGGGGACCCCTGCGGTGTCTGCGTAGAGCCCAGGCGGACGGAGAGGGGGCACGCCTCGGGCGTATAAATTGTGGAGGTACATAGCCAATAGAAATAGCCTATTCACGTTTTTCAACAGTCCTCTTATTGGTAACATACAATAACTATTGCTACATCTGTTACATGTATTGATCTTTAATCAAACACACACATGTATGTATATTAGAATAATATATTATGTCCCCCCTCATCTGAACTGTATTTTACACATGCTTAACAAGTCATTAGAATTGAATGGACGGAGAGTCATCTGATGCTCTATGAGGTTGAGGGTTGAATCTTTCGTCTTTTTTCCCATCGTGATTCTTATCAAAAGTGCCGCATATTCACCTCGTAACTTGTATTAACTTTGTAAATAGTTGAGGTGATTTTATGTCTCTTTTTTGTCTCCTTGCTGTGTGAAACAGTCAGATAATAACAGTGACGTCCTGCTACACAGAGGGGGTGCTATAGAGGTACTAGATCTGTAGTGGAAAAGGAGCAGGTACCAGTCGAGTCGAGCAGCGGAAAAGCGGCATAAGTAACGTAGTCGAATGTAACGTTAATGTCAATAAAGTTGGCCTGGCTTCAAAAGGGCACGAGTGCGACACCAGAACATACTGTCAATAGAGAATAAATACATTTGTTGTGAACATCACCCAGCATCTTTTATTCACTGTAGAAATGTACAATTGAATACTTATTATTATTATGATTTGCTGTTCCCGACCGATACACACGCCAACATGTGAGTACCCGCACTTTTCAATATTACCTTTCAACATCATGTGCATTTTTCTCAGTATTACGTGCAATATTAATATTACTGCACAACATCATGTGCAATACTTTCAATATCATGTGCTATATTATTATTATTATTAATATCATGTTATCTCTAAATATTACCTGTAATACCACCTCTCATCATCGTGTGCAATATTCTTCATGTCATGTGCAATACCTCTCCTACATTACCTTTCAACATGATGTGTAGGCCTAGGTATTAATATTATTAATATTCTTTCTATCAGGTGCAATACGTCCCCTAACCATTATTATTATTATTATTATTATTATTATTATTATCACAGTATTACACTTCAATTATGACAAATTGTCTTCGCCGTCTGAATACCTTATCTTGCCTATATATTTATATTTTTATATTTTGACTGTACATTTGTAAATCTGTGAGTTTATTTTTATTATTCTGTTGATTTCTCTATTGTTTTATTGTACTGTATTGCTATGCACCCTGGCACAAGAATTTCCTTCGGGATTAATAAAGTTCTATCTTATCTTATATTTTGATACGTTTCAATGTTTTATTGGTGCACAAATAAACAATCGTAAACTGTAATGATACAGCAAGGCAAACTATGATACATTCATAAGAGTATGTTCTTTACATCTCCAGTCTAACGTGCATTGCCTCTAGTCTGACGTTACTCATCCCACTCCTGTCCAATTGTTTATACTTGATGTTAGATTAGTATTATATCAGTGATTTATAGTATTATAAATAGTATTATAAATCACTGGGGTATAAGGTTCTCCTCCGCCGTTGTTGACAGTGTTGATATCGTATGATCGGGACTCAGGGATGGGTGCTGACCGTCCGTGTACAATGTACAAGTACACACATTAAAACATGTCAAATACAAATAAAATAAAATAAAATAAAACAAACATTATTGCCGTGTTTTTTCCACACACACACACACACACACACACACCGGATGAAGAAGCTCCCGGAAAGGGAAGCGTCGCTGTGTGAGCCTCTGAATGTACACGTTTCTATGAAGACACTCAACTGTAAGTGTTTCCTTTCATGTCTTTCACTCAACAGTTCAGTTCAGTTCAACGTTCAGCATAAGATAAGATAAGATCGAACTTTATTAATCTCGAAGGAATTTCTTGTGCCAGGTTGCACAGCAATACAGTACAAGAAAACAATAGAGAAATCAACAGGATAATAAAAATACACTAACAGATTTACAAATGTACAGTCAAAATATACAAATATACAAATATATAGGCAAGATCAGGTCTTCAGACGGCGAAGACAATTTGGCATAATTGAAGTGTAATACTGTGATAATATAATAATGGTTAGGGGACGTATTGCACCTGATATGAAGAATATGAAGAATATTAATACACATAATATTGAAAGGTAATGTAGGAGAGGTCTTGCACATGACATGAAGGATATTGCACACGATGATGAGAGGAGATGAGAGGTAGTATTACAGGTAATATTTAGAGATAACATATTATTAATAATATAGCACATGATATTGATAGTATTGCACATGATGTGCAGTAATATTAATTTTGCACGTAATACAACGTACACGTGTGAGCAGGCTCTATATATATCATAGAGCTGAGCAGGCTCTATCTATATATCATAGAGCTGAGCAGGCTCTCTATCTATATATCATAGGGCTGAGCAGGCTCTATATCTATATATCATAGAGCTGAGCAGGCTCTATATCTATATATCATAGGGCTGAGCAGGCTCTATATCTATATATCATAGGAGCTGAGCAGGCTCTATATCTATATATCATAGGGCTGAGCAGGCTCTATATCTATATATCATAGAGCTGAGCAGGCTCTATATCTATATATCATAGGGCTGAGCAGGCTCTATATCTATATATCATAGAGCTGAGCAGGCCTTTAGTGAGGAAGCGTCTGTCCCGTGACTCCTTCTGCAGGAAGTCTGCTGCTGAGGCATGATTTTCACAGATTTTCAGATTTCACAATATATTTCATATGATTTTATTGGTACGTTTACACCTTGTAAAAAAAACAACCAAAAGAAGGAATATTTCACAATGCCTTAGATCTGAAAAGTAAAAAAAAATGCAATAAAAAGCTGTAGTGTTTGTATGGAAATTCAACCTTTTCCAGCAAAAACCCCCAAACAAATAGACATGCTTCAAAGTACAAAGCACATTGATTTTAACAGTTAAGACCTATCCACGTTGAATGGTATGGTAGCGATATTGAGAGAATCATGGAATATAAGTATCTCTAGGTATTTGGATTGATGGGAAACCTCAATGATCTTCCAGGCTTGCACAAATGTTTGAATGAATGAATACATGAGAGGATATTAGAATTGACTTGATGCACGAGCACTTGAGTAGATAATCAAATTACTATTTGTTATTGCTGATTCCTATAGCTACTCTGTTATCTTGAATTGTTTTGAAAACTTGGTTGGATTTGTTGGATACATGTGTCCAAATGTAAGGTAAATGTAGAATGAAGGGAAATGAAGAGGTTGTGCACTCCTCGTCTTTTATAGATATTCCAAAGAAACATGAATGACTTTGCGGTTCTCAACACGGGGCGGAAGATGCCCCTCATCGGACTGGGAACATGGAAAAGTGAGGCCGGAAAGGTAGGTTCATGTTGAACTTTAGTCCTAAAGCTAACAATGTGTGCAATATGCCAGCCGTGACCGGCTGTTCATTCTGCTGTCCTATTCGTCCAGGTAAAGCAGGCGGTGATTTGGGCCTTGCAGGCCGGCTATCGCCACATCGACTGTGCCACTATCTATGGCAACGAGGTGGAGATCGGAGAAGCTCTGCAAGAGGCGCTAGGTGCTGGCAAGGTGAAGAGAGGAAACCTGGAATTATTCTAGCTTCCAATACATACAAGGCTGTGTGTGTGGTTGGTGGCTGTGTGTCCTTTGTTCCTGGAGGGCCCCACGTTGGGCGCCGATGTAGCATAGTCTCAGCCACAATGCCACGTCATGTGGCTTAGTTTGGGGCTCCTCCAAGGACACAGGTCGTAGTGATTTTGTAATCTGGTATACAGTTAATTTTGCAGATGAAATGACATGACAGACAGAGCAGGTGGTACATGCTAGCACTCTCTCTCTCTCTCTCTCGAGTGTGTGTGCTGGTGGCCTCACCAGACTCTAACTGGGCCAGGTGAGGAGAGTGATGGGTCGTACCACAACACCCGTAGTTCAGTGTGAACACCCAAAATCGTTCAAATGTCTTCCCTTAGCACCCTTCATTTGAAATGTGCTGTGATGCTGTCTGTTTCCTTATAGACGGAGAGCGTTAATGTTTAAGCTGATTATCCCTCACACCACCGCCTTTGTCCCTGCTGCAGGTTCACTAAAAGCAAGTCACAGAAAATGAGTAACACACTAGTATTTGCCAAGTCAGCCTTCATATACAAGGAATCTGCTGTGGCGGGGAGAAATGCAGATATATATTCTTTTTAGACTTTATTTTTTAGAGCTTGCATTAAAGACTGAGCGTTCCCATGTGCGCAGGCCCTGCGACGGGAGGACGTGTTTGTGACGTCCAAGCTGTGGAACACGCGGCACCACCCGGAGGACGTGGAGCCCGCGCTGCTCCAGACCCTCAAGGACCTGCAGCTGGAGTACATCGACCTCTACCTCATCCACTGGCCCTACGGTTTCCAGTAAGCTCTCTGCTCGCTGTGTGTGTGTGTGTGTGTGTGCGTGCGTGCGTGCGTGCGTGCGTGTGTGCGTGCGTGCGTGCGTGCGTGTGTGTGTGGACCAGTCCAGTGGACACATGCATGGCTGAGGACGTTACAGAAACATTCATTGATAAGTGACCACAACATTACTTTCAGGGTTCCCACAGGTCCTTGAAATCCTTAAAAGATTTGAAAAATAAGGAAATAGACATGGGTAATTGAAAGTGCTTGAATGTATACATTTTGTGCAAGAATAGAAATGTAAGTCATTTTTATTAGCTTTTTTTTTACGTAACGTTTATTTTACTTAACGTTGGCTATAGCACAATTGAGAAGTGTGCACACATTCAACATTCATTCTCATTTTAATTGTCTGTAAGCTTCTGTAAAGCCTGCTAGTTCTCAATGGTAATTAACCTTGATCTGTGTCTCAAACTATGCCCTGTTGGGTCTTTGAATTTGAGGGAATCGGGCCTGGAAAGTTTGAAATTGATGCTTAAGAAGGTGTGGGAACGCTGTTTTTTTTATACAAAGACTGCTTCGGCCTGGAAGTCTTCAACACCCAAGACACAGCGAGACTCTCCTGCTTCAAGGGTCACTTTAAGACAGACCCCCTCTTCTTTTGAATGTTGGCAAAATGAATCTGACTTGGAACACAACAAATGGGACGCAGTTGCATTTTCTGTCCATCTTCTTCCATGGGCGTTCAAACTTGGAGGGATGTTTCACATAAGATCTGAGCATTTTTAGGGAAAAACGTATAGCCAAAATAAAATGGGATACGGTGCTGTGCGCATGCATGCAGTCATGTGACATGATACTGTTCTCCCAGACGAGGAGACACTCCGTTCCCGAGGAACGAGGAGGGCACCCTGCTGTACAACGACGTGGACTACAAGCTGACCTGGGCAGCCATGGAGAAACTCGTGGAGAAGGGTCTGGTCCGCGCCATTGGCCTGTCCAACTTCAACAGCTGCCAGATAGACGACGTGCTGTCCGTCGCCAGCATCAAACCCACAGTCCTTCAGGTGTGTGTGTGTGTGTGTGTGTGTGTGTGTGTGTGTGTGTGTGTGTGTGTGTGCATGCATGTATGTGTGCGTGCGCGTGTCATTCTGCTATGACACTGCACCAGAATAGACACAACTAGTGAAGTATTGTTGTATTGTAACTGTATTGTTCTTGCAATTGATCGGCAAAACCTACATTTAAATTGATAAACTATTTAATTACAGGCTTATGGGTTTTTACGATGGGATATGAAAAGGGTCGCTCATCAACGACCAACTGAATTGTTTGGCAGGTTGCAGAGTAAATCGGAGGCAAATTAAGGCTGATGTGGAGAGAAGTATCGCTATGCGCAGGATTTTAGAGTTCACTACCAGTGCGGAATCCGCATTGTCAGCACCTCCAAGTCTGAGGCCATGGTTCTCTGCCGGAAAACGGTGGAGTGTTCCCTCCGGTTTGGGAGTGAGTTGCTGCCTCAAGCGAAGGAGTTCAAGTATCTCGGGGTCTTGTTCATGAGTGAGGGCAAAATGGAGCGGGAGATGGACAGACGGATTGGTGCAGCGTCTGCAGTCATGCGGGCGCTGTACCGGTCCGTTGTGGTGAACAGGGAGCTGAGCCGGAAGGCGAAGCTTTCGATTTACTGGTCCATCTACGTTCCAACCCTCACCTATGGTCACAAGCTTTGGGTAGTGACCGAAAGAATGAGATCGCGGATACAAGCGGCCGAAATTAGTTTCCGCCGCAGGGTGGCTGGGCTCAGCCTTAGAGATAGGGTGAGGAGCTCAGACATCCGGAGGGAGCTCGGATGCTCCCCCGGGCGCCTCCCTTTGGAGGTTTTCCGGGCACGTCCAACTGGGAGGAGACCCCGGGGCAGACCCAGAACTCGCTGGAGGGATTATATATCTCGTCTGGCCTGGGAACGCCTCAGGACCCCCCAGGAGGAACTAGAGAGTGTGGCTGGGGAGAAGGAAGCCTGGGGGGCCCTGCTTAGCTGCGACCCGACCCCGGATAAGCGGACGAAAATGGATGGATGGATGGACTACCAGTGCGTAGCCAGTTGATGCCAGAATGTTCACTGCACGCGCTGACAGCGTTTAGATCCAGTGGTATGATTAGGGGGCCTGGTTGGTCAAAGACTCTCAGGTTAGCAACCCCTACTCTCTCAATGGGACCTTTAGTGAACTTGGGGAGACAGTATTTGGGGGCCAAGCAGCAAAGCTGTGCATTTTCTTATTATTCATCGTCTTTTTCTTTCCTATGTCATAAAATTAGTTATTTCAAATAAGATAAGATAGAACTTTATTAATCCCAAAGGAAAATACTTGTAGAATAAAAACAATGAATGAAACAAGAATGATAAATGTAAAGTGTATACACCTAATAGCATAACAATATATCTTGTCTAAATCATGTCTTTTGTGATGCTGACATCAACCCATGTGGCCATTTACTCTTCCACGATCGTATTTGATGAGGAAGACGCCAAACAGGAAGTGAGGCTATATCTTTTGTAATGCTTTGATGCATCTACATTCAACTCAGTGTACCGACTCAAGACCTTGCCCTCAGGAAGTCCAGAAACAATTGCCTCATTTGACCATTGGGGGGCTCTATAGTAAGAAAAAGCATGTTATTACTTTTTATGTTGGCTTTGCCCCCTCAGCTTGCAACGATATTATTATAGTATTATTATTATTATTGTATTATTATTGTATTCCTATACAGTGATTGATGATGTCATTAGTGGGAGAGCATTTGCTTCCATTCCATCCGTCTTTGTTTTTCTTTTTCAGAGCTGTTTGTTATGATTACCGATTTACATTTGCAGGTTTGTTGAGGTGTGTGTAATTATATTCCCGTGTGACAGGTGGAGAGCCACCCGTACCTGGCCCAGGTGGAACTCCTGGCCCACTGTCGTGAGCGAGGCCTGGTGGTGACGGCCTACAGCCCCCTGGGCTCCCCGGACCGGGCCTGGAAACACCCCGATGAACCAGTGCTACTGGACGAGCCGGCCGTCGCCGCCCTGGCCCAGAAGTACAGCAAGTCCCCTGCTCAGATCATCCTGAGGTGGGGGGGGTACACAGACACACACACACACACACATATATACACACACACCCTCTCAGTGGTGTTTTTCAACGTATCTATTAGGTGGCAAACCCAGAGAGGCGTGGTGACCATCCCTAAGAGTGTGACCGAGTCTCGTATCAAAGAAAACATCCAGGTATTTTGTACATTTTCGTCATTTTATTTGACAGCGTCCTAGATGGCACCGTTGTCCCCGTTAGCAAACTGTAATCAAACTAAATGTTGTCTTTTTTTGTGTTCTGATCAGATATTTGACTTCAGCCTGGAAGCAGAGGAGATGAAGAGCATCACAGAGCTGAGCCGGGCGTGGCGCTACATCGTACCCACCATCCAGGTAGGCAGCATGGGCTCATCCACACGCTTTATTCCTCTCATCTGCCTTGTTCACACTGGAACCTGACGAAACACGGACTAAAAATGCTATTTTGCCAACATATGCTGGGTTACCTTCAAATTGGGTTTGCAGGCGATTAGGTTTAATTTGGACGTACGACGCACCTGTCCAGAACAGACCGCTGGACACAAACAAGGAGCAAACCATTTTAAACAATAGTGTAAAGAATTTAGAAGGAACTTTTTTCGTGACATATCTGCAGTAATCCACCAACATACACCAGATGTGCCATAGATGTGACCTATGAAATTCAGAGTTTGGCCAAACATGCACATTCAGGTTAACAAGTAAAGTCAGGTTAGGTCATTTGTTTTGGGATTCTTTTTAGTTTAATTACCAAGTACTAATTAGCAGTCAATTGGTTCGCCAAGGTCCACCAATCAAAAGCTTGGAGAGAGAGACTTTCTCTCTGACTCTTGTGTTTTGTGGTTTGCAGGTGGATGGGAAGAGTGTTCCCCGGGACGCTGGCCACCCGCACTACCCCTTCAACGCCCCCTACTGAGCACTGCCCCGCCCCATACTGAGCACTGCCCCGCCCACCGCCGCCGCTTCTGTGCCTTGGAAACCAGTCCATGGACCTGCTGTCCCATCATGCAACACTTTCTATCGAATCGACTAGCCGCTCTACCACCACCACACAAGTTCATCAACATTTGGGAATCAACTGCGTTTTTTTTAAGTAGTGTCTTATGTATTGCACTTATAATCATTTGAAATGACTCTGTTAATTGTGTATGTATGTTATGAGCGTCTACATGTTATTTTGTAATAAAGATTTTTGTTACCTCCCTCAGGAACGTCTTGTTATTGGACATGTTGAACAGTAATGAATCTCAATAAGGTGATGTGATGAGTTTAATCGACTAATAAAAAGTAATGTGACTGTTATTCTACATAGTTCATAGATTATGCAGATGGTAATGGAACGAGGAATTTAATGAAACAACAATTGTGGTGTATTTTCTTTGAAACATTACATGGCACAGCATCAGAAAAAAACAGGTGAAAAACATTTACATTCATTTTGATTAATAATCCCAGTGTCGTAAATACACATTCTAAGTTTTAGTTTGTTAAAGATCTCTCATCTTCCTATCTTGATAGTCAAAATGCCAGACAATGTCTAATCTTATAACAATACACATTACTGTATTATGTTATATCACCCAGCCAATTACCATCACAAGATCTGATAGAATATTATATTTTACTTTCTATGTTTTGTGTGCGTATGTCAAATGTTACTGGAACAGTATGTGGCATGAACATACAGCATAATAACAGTGCACATGGTATCATAGTATCATTCAGCAATCAATTTCAGTCTTATAAAAACATCAAATAAGCACCGTGGCATTTGGTTACATGATCTTGACACGTAGAAGAATAGTCTTTGATATGGCTGTAGTTTTTAATACATTATTTAAAAAATAAAGTCGGTCCTCACACCCCCTAGTGGACGTCAGCTTCAGTAGTCAAAGTGTTGTTGTTGATGTTGGTCAGATATAGTGATAGTCTCTCATCTCCTGTAGTACCTCCTCCAATGCCTGCTCCATGGTCAATTTGGGTGGCCTGTGCTTGCGGATGAACTATAATGGAAAGAAAAAAGCAAACACAATAAATATAATATAATATTCTGTTTGCTGAAGCATTGACTGGTCTACTCGGTGTAACAAAATACCACAAAACTGTTAGTTGAGACTGTGAGCTGAGAAAATGCTTCGTCTTGGTCATGAACATCTTAACCAATGGTAAAACTCATTTTCAGGCAGATTTTCCATGCCAAAGGAATGTCTGAGTGTCACAGCATCAGCCCTATTGTCTGTGAGCACCTATAGAACAAAGACTTGAGGAAAGAAATCCAGCCAAGCAAGTCACTCCTGTAATCCTCAATCATGGCACAGAGAAGATTCCGCCAGGTAAGTCAGCCACTCAAACCTGGGGGCCATCTATTTGTGACGTCACAAATATCTGTGTTTCACAGGATTTGTTTTGTGCGCATTTCAAGGGAAGGTAAACAGCCTTATGCTTGCAGCTGCTACCCCCAGGGTCAGGTGTATCTATGGCGAGTGGATGGAAGGTGAGGGCCGGACCTACTTGTTTGGTGTCCTCCAGTGTGGTGTAGGTGTGATCCGCCGAGCCCAGGCCCTGCACCGCACTGTGGTGGAGGCGTCTGCTGGCCTGGACAAACTGCCTGGTCATGCCCAGCTGCTGTCTTAGCATGTCGTTGAGGGCAAAGACTGCTGGGCTGTACGCGGTTAGAGCTGGAGATCACGTACACACACACACACACCTTTAATTCAGGTTTTAAGAATTGTATATACAACCTGCTAAACCTGTCAGGTGGTTTATTGTCAGGAAGTTCCCCCACAACTATTTACCCTACTACTTTGTGGGCCAAGGCAACACTTTGACACACAAATACAACGAACAGTACCAAATCATCCATTGTTTTCAGGATTATTTAATTTGTAGGCAAACATTTGTTCTAAATGGCCCCCAGCCCAACATTGGAACACCTCATTACATGTTAATGTTGTCTTGTTGTCCCACCTCACAGGGAAACCCACAGCCACCATTCTGGAAGCCTTGGCTCTCAAAGCACCCGGATGGCATATTATTTCCGGCAAAATGCAGTGTGCAAATTATGGATACTAGAGTCGCTTGGATAACACAAATGCATTTCGACAGGAGGACAATCCTCTTAACCAAAAGTTTTAAAATGTATTATAATATGATTTTATATATATATATGTTTGGAACCAAGATGGAACCAAGATGGCCGCGAGGTGAATAAGGTCTTGTACATGAGTCTATCTTGCAAGGTTGCAAAATGACCATTCCCTAATTACAATTAGTAATAAGAAAAAGTACAAGTAAATAGACAAACATTTTAAGCTAAGTAAATGGAAGTCTGTTTACGCTTTTATCCAAAGCGACTCACCATAAGTACATTTGTCGGAAGAGTGAGACAACCATATATCGCTGATGGTACATAAGGATTTGAATAGAAACTGAATAGAAAGTTTCAAGCATGCATAATTGCTAACAAGATTCAAGTGCTCATCATTGCACTTTTTCTGTGAATAATGAAATCATCATCGTATTCTACATCCTGCCTGCACCAGCTCATTCCCTGTACTGTCACACGTTTCTGACATGTTTGCCTTGGTTCCTTTGTCTACAACGGTGTGCATCGTCTGCAGTGTAACCAGGCCTTTAGATGCAGGTCACTTGTGAAAGAGTCACGTTTGAGGGCGGGGTTGGTGGTGTAGGATTCTACTCACCCTCGAGGGCTTCTGCACCGACCGTGTGAGTGGCCACAGGGGTGGGGTCCACGGAACCCATGCCCACCGTGGGGCCCAGAACCGCCATACCTGGAGGACAGGAAGTGGGTGAAACACAGCGTGTTAGAGAGGAAGAAAGAGTTGCATGAGGTTGCATGAAAGCCACCTCATGCTGGACTGCTACAATCGACTATCATACAGCGTTTACACATCATGAATAATTGATTTGAGGTACATTTGACCATCAGATTATTATTTTTCTGTTCCCCATCACACTTGACATTAAAGGGCCCCTATTTAACCACCAGGTGTGAGCCATTAGATTGGCCATTAGAAGCCGTCATCGTCAAGTCAAGTCAATCACAATACAGTCTCAAAGGGCATTACAGGCCATATGATTATGGGCCAAGTGATTATGACACCCCCCTAACCCTAGCCCCGCTAAGGGCAAGAAACGACTCCCTTAATTAAGAAGGAAGAAATCTGGAGAAGGAACACAGTGGGGGATCCCTCCTTCCAGATGTATGACGGATAGATAAGCCTCCCGGTTGGTACGGCCAATGGGGTGGCTGGTGGATTGGATCTAGTCATCATACATCTGAGTGGAGACTCCCCACTCGTGATGTCACTATGTCACAATGAGTGATTGTGATGCCACTCACACTAATCCCACTCACACCTGGTGGCGAAATAGGGGGCCTTTAAGTTACCTACTGAGGCTTACTTAAGGTTAGCCTCAACAGGGTGGCAGGTGATGACTTACTTACGCAGTGTGGTCGGTTACCTTAGCAGGGTGCCAAGTTACTACAGTAGGAATGCTAGGGCTAATATGGCAACCTGGTCGGCTAGCTGTGAGCAGGGTGCTACGTCAGGGAAGCACCAATCGGTTACCTGCGGACCAGGCGTAGGAGAGTGGGTCGCGTTGCGTTTGCGTGGCCGCCTCTCTCCCAGGCCTCCTCGGCGCTCTGGAGCGTCTGGGGGAGCTGGGCGTCAAGGTGCCCGACGTCGACCACGTGGAACTGCCATGGCTCCGCCCACTCCGTGCCTCCGAAGCCTGGCTGCTGCGGTCGGAGAAACTACTGCCGTAGGGGTCGTCATTGCGGTGGTCACCTCCTTCCTCCCAACTCGACCCGTCTCGGTATGTCGAGACCTCAGAGACGTCGCCCTCTTTCGACTTCTTCCTCTTGTCCTGGTCTTGGTCGCTTCCTCCCCCCAGGTGCTCCGAGATCAGGCTACCGGTGCTGCTGGCGCGCTCAGTCCTCACGCTGGAACTCTCGAAGTCGCTTTGATAGTCCGCTGCTGCCTCCTCTTCCTCCCACCGCTCCTCGTCTTCAACCCCCGTCGGAGGCGGTGTCCACTGGTGGTTATGTGGTTTAGGTTCCTGCTGGTGGTGGGGGGGGGGGGGGAGCCAGGTGAGGGTCAGCCTCACCTGTACTGCCACTCTGAGGCTGCGTAGGTCAGCCTCAGAGTGGCAGTAGGACAACGTGGTTGTTCAACTTTTATAATAGCTGCGTTTTTATTTGTGGTCCTTACCTGCCTTCCTGTTGTTTCTGCAGTAAAAACAGGTGCAAGGTCGTCCAAAGACATGACGTTGATCTTGAAGTCTACCGGAAGATGAAGGATTATTATACAGCGTGATAAAACCAAACTCTGACTGCTTAGGTTAAGAATTAGTATAATTCTATAGTGATGGATATGTAGATCTCTCAAAAAATATCATATATACTGTATGTATCCTTTATATAAAGGACACATACAACAATATAAAGGCTTTTACCTTGTTGTCCAACTAGAATGCATGAGGTAGAGAAATTATTGAATGAATTAACAACTAAAATACACTTTTGTGTATCTCATCATCAATACATCATAAAAGAATTCCATGACAAGAACATTGCATGTGGCAACGTAAGACTTCCATATTATGGATTTTTTTTTTTTTACATATAACCTTTATCAGATAAGATAAGATAATATAAGATAAGATAGAACTTTATTGAAATTCTTGTGCCAGGTTGCATAGCAATACAGTACAATACAACAACAGTGAAATCGACAGAATAATAAAAATAAACTAACAGATTTACAAATATACAATGTACAATGTCAAAATATAAAAGGTAGGAAGTACCCTGGTGCTGTGTGGGATGCCAATGAAAACACTAATCCTCTGCCTTACCCCAATGGCAACAGATAAGCTACAGCTATGCAAATATTGCATTGGCGACGCCTGTGTTGTCCTAGATACTTTGAACAGCCCTCACCCTCAGAGGAGATGCTGCTGCTGCTGCTGCGGCTGACCCGGCCACTCTGGAGCCCCTCCTCTTCAGGGGGGCCCCCGGGGAAGAGCTCTGCCAGGGATCGCACCTCCCCGCGGCCCCATGACGACGACGACGCAGAGGACATCGAGTGCTGCGGGGGGCTGTGTGGAGTCGACCAGGGGGGAGGGTCCCCCGCGCAGGGAGACTGGGGCGAGGAGACCCTCATTTCACTGGAGGCCTGGAGGAGAAGGACCACGGAACAAACCGTTGTTCATGAAAAAGAGGGTTCAAAATGTGGTTAAGGCTGCAAATCCCAGTAGAGAGTGTTTTTCAATCACAGTCAGAGAAACTGACTGTGTTAGACAGGATGGTTTGCACTTTTACCCCCAATATCCCCTGTCCCTTGATTGCAGAACCTCACATTGTAAGGAAAAAAAGACTGAATGAATACATAGAAACGTCTCAATCTTTCTACCTTTCCTGCCGTCTTCACGGGGGATCTCCTGCGTCGTAAGAGGCTGTCCTCCGTTGAGTCTAGTGAGTCACCCAACAGTTTCCTCATGTCCTCCTCGTCGCTGTCCAGGTTAACTCGGCGCCCCGCTCCAGCCGCTCCAGCCGCCGGCTCAGGCCTCACTGCGCCGGTCCGTAGCTTCACAACACCGGCACTTCTGTCCTTGCCAACCGACCAATGTCCGACATCGGCATCGGCACCAGCAGAGATCTCAGCGCTGACTTTAGCCCCTGGGGAATGGCCGAGATTGTCCTCAGCCGTAGCTAGCGCTGAAGTCTTCTTTAGGAATCGCTTCCTGCTGGGACTTCCCGGGTCGTCGCTCGGTGACTGGGAAGATGGCAGGGCCACGGTGAGCCCCGGCGGGGGGTGTCCGTGGGAGGAAGAGATACCCGGCACGGAGATACCCGGGCCGTGACGGGGATCACCCTGGACGGCATGGCCATGGGTCATGCTCTGCTGGGCTTGCTGGCGGGCACGGATGCGCCCCTCGATGGAGGCCAACCTGCTCAGGGCAGCGCTCTGGGAGCCCTGCTGGAAAGAAGCCACATACCTAGAAGCACAGAATTGTATCAAGTCATTGATCATGGTTATGGTGTCACTTGTCCAAATGAGGTCAAATCAGATGAGGGCAGGATGGCAAACCATCAAAAGGTTAAGGAAAAACTGCAACTTGGTGTCATTATAATTACATGAGCATTTTTAAGGATTGTGGCGCAAAGGCTAACATTCATGTTATACTCTTACTTTATCAAATTTCAGTGTCATGATCATGTGATCATATCATGTCATTATCAAGACATTACCTGCGTTCTGGACCATTCTGTGCTTGATTCTTGCTAAATTGAGGGGACTGGGTGCTGGCCGTGGCCTTTGGTATGGCTTTCTTCAGAAACCTGTTCCCTCCTCCTCCTCCCAGTGAGGTTGAAGCTCTTAAGTCCTAGGAATTCAAAAACATACGGATGTATTGACTTTTTAATCTGATTACATTTTTGGATCTTCTGTTTGATTAAAGACGAGGGCAAATTGATCCAGGATTTATTCAGTACCTGGGGTGAAAGCACGTCTCTCCCCTGCTTATTTTCATTGTTTGTGTCCACGTGTTCTGTGACTGAGCTGACAGAGGACAGGTCACTCAGGTCCAGGGATAAAATATGTGTATTCGAGGGAAAATTGCTCTTTTTGACTCCTCCTCCTCCTCCACGACCCTGAGGGGAAAAAAAACACGTAACCACAGTGAAGTCATCACAAAAACAATACACCCTACATGCCCACACACTGTAGCAGCAGCTGAGCTTCAGGTCCATCGCTACCTCCACCAAGGCATCTACATCGCTCCTCTGGGCAGAGAGCAGCGCCTGAGCCCGGTCCAACGCTGCGTGTCGCCCGTCGCGGTTCCACATGGTTTAGTTGATTGTGTAAACACTCTCTACATACACACAGTATATACATATAAAATATAACATATATATATACTGTGGTCTCGAAAGAGCGGTTTATTTTAGTGTTGGCATGTCTAAATGGGATGCGATCGCACATTATCTTTATATATATATCCAATGGAACCAAACCATGGATTAAACCGTGTGTGTGAATAAATCAGAATATTGACGTCGACGTTATGTGGCGCGTCCGTGGTATCCATGGCGGCGACGTGTGCGCCGTTGTTTACAAATGACGTCATCAGGACGCGTCAACGGAAACCGGGTGGAGACTAGAAAAGCGCATGCGCGCTGGTCGGACGAATAAGTGCGGTGTAAAAAAAATAGTGTTGAACTAAAAGCAAAGCAACAATTTGCATGTCCTAGAATTACATGTATGTGTACGTACCTACGACATAACATATATGTATATATTCAATTAAATTCAATTCAAGCTTTATTTCAGACTCATAAAGTGTGTCCATAGCATGTAAAAAGAAATAAAACGAGACATACAAAATAAAACAACAACAAGAAGATAAGATAAGATAGGATAGAACTTTATTAATCCCGAAGGACATTCTTGTGCCAGAGGTTGCATAGCAATACAGCACAATAAAACAATAGAGAAATCAACAGAATAATAAAAATAAACTTACAGATTTACTTTTAAATTCTATTATTTAATACAGCATTCAATTTAAAAACAGTTCATATGCAGGCTATCTGGCCAGTGTTTTTTGAGCCTGGGTGTGTACCGAGAGAAGGCTGAGTATAGCTTATGCTTTCTCTTATTTTGTGTTTGGGTATGGTGGGACTCGGGAGTAATGGAGTGATTGTTGTTTTTGCATTTTCTACGTTATACGATCTAATGTGTATAACATGGGTTTGAAAGCTGCCAAGATGACATTGGTGGTGATCATCAGCTGGTTATTCCATTAGTGTTGGCATAATATGACGAACCCCATGGTGGCCCAACTTGTCACCATAGACCAATGGTTTTCTAATTATTTGCTCACATACCCCCTCTATATATTTCAGCCAAGTACCCCTTTACAGTGAAAGCAAAGATTTACCAAACGTGTTATTATGTTTCTATTCAAATGTATTCAATTGTATTAAGGTGGTTTTCATTCCGTCCACATCGCGTTACATTAACGCACATCTTTTTTTAATTGCATTGCATCTTTTAATTGATTATGTGTATGATTGTATAATACTTAGAATTTCTATATAATTATTTTCATAGTTTATTGTAAATTGTTATCTCACTGTACTTGCTCTGTTTAATGTTCAATGTTATGTACCAAATCACCAAAGCAAATTCCTTGCCTGTGAAAACCTACTTATAAACAATAAACCTGATTCTGATTAATTTGCTCAAGGTGGAATTATTTTACAATTGTTCATAACCAATGTTCAAACAGCAACAAAAATTCTATTCATTCCAAGTATACCCCCTGCAATGATTCAAATCCCCCCCCAATGGAGAACCACTGACTGCGTCTATACCATAGACAGTAAAATAAAGTTCTACACCAATAGGCTGTACAATAATAATAATAATAATAATAATAATAACAATTAGATAATAATAATAATAATAACAATAAGAATACGCTCGTAAAGGTGACGGCCAGCCAGTATGGGGGCGGGAGCATAACAGGCTACCGGAAGTCCTTTCCTCCGAGGCGCGCTCGATGTAACCCGAGTACTTCCGAAAGCGTAACTCGTGGTCCCATTTCATTGGCGAGGCTCTCGTCCAATCGGCCGCGGCCATCTGTGCAGGAATAAGATAGTAAAGCGTTTCTCGTGTTACATTTCCTTGAAGGTATATAACTTGATTGAAGGAGAGGACCTGCACACTCTACCTGCCGCCCGTCGTCACACACACACACACACACACACGACACAGAGATAGAGAGAGAGAGAGAGAGAAGACACCAAGAAACCATGAAGCTCGTAATCGCAGCACTCGTCACCCTCGCGTCGCTAGCCATCACGATCGACGCCACTGTGTACCTGAAGGAGCAGTTTGTGGACGGAGGTACGGTACACACGCATGTGGGAGGTCGTGGGGCTGCCTGCCACACAACTCAACACTGGATGTGCTTTTGATTGTACTTTTTTGAATTTGCTAATAAACCCGCGACGATGCTGGATTCTGAGCTAAGGCTGTACATTTGTAAATCTGTTAGTTGATTTTTTTTATTTTTTTATTATTCTGTTTATTTCTCTTTTTGTTTTAATTCTATTGCTATGCAACCTGGCACAAGAATTTCCTTCGGGATTAATACAGTTCTGTCTTATCTCGTCTTATCTTATTAAACGCAGGACTTCCGTGTACGCCTGTACTTCTAGGTCAGGTTAAGTGTCACACATTATGATTGAATGCAAACTGTCACAAGCCTATTCAATGTAATGTAATGTATGCACTTTGTGTGGCGTTAGTCCTGCACTATTACACAACTGTACTAATTATTATTATTATTATTATTATTATTATTATTGTTCACTAGGTACCCTTAATTCTGCCACTTTCGGTTTAGGTTACAGGTCCTGTAGTTCACTTCAAGCGCCCTCCTCAGATCTACCTAACTCTTATTCAATTTGGCATTTGACGTTTCAGACGTTTATTAAATTTGGCATTTGACGTTTCAGATGCCTGGAAGAGTCGGTGGGTCCAGTCCAACCACAAGTCTGACTATGGCGAGTGGAAGCTGACTGCTGGCAAGTTTTATGGAGATGCCGAGGCAGATAAAGGTAATTTGCATGTCGCAAGTGTCCTTGTCCTTGTGTACTGGCAACGATACAGCCAACACCAGCAGCAGCCGGTGGCGGCGGCAGCAACGGCAGCCAATCCCTTGTAAACTGATCATTACTAAATGCAAATGAGTAAAGGTGAAACCACAAAGTAGTTATTTACACATAGTAGCTGGAAGCATGTGGGTAAGGTGTGGTTAAGGGTAAGACATCTTGCACATCGAGTACTATGTGGAGATGTGAGTGGTGTACACACAACACACACACAACACACACACACACACAACACACACACACACAAAGCAAACAGACTTTGTAACACTGCATGCTGTTTGTGCCAAGGTCTTCAGACGAGCCAGGACGCGCGCTTCTACGCCGTGTCCAACCGCTTTGAGCCATTCAGCAATGCGGACAAGCCCCTGGTCATCCAATTCACGGTGAAGCACGAGCAGAAGATCGACTGTGGCGGTGGCTACGTCAAAATCTTCCCCGCTGGCCTCGACCAGGCCAACATGCACGGAGACTCTCAGTATTACATCATGTTTGGTGAGTTAGTGTGTGTGTGTGTGTGTGTGTGTGTGTGCGCGTGCGTGTGTGTGTGTGTTGGGTGGGTATGCACATGCTTCGGTTTGTGCACATGTCTGTGTGCTGTGAATCAGGAGCCGTCTGTTTGAGGAAGCCGGGACTTTGAAACATTGACTTTTTTTGTGTGTGTTTTTCCTTTCCTTTTGTCGAGCTTCCTGTGATTATTTATGGCCAATATGCTCACTGAAAAGCGCCGCCAACTATTCACCTGGCGTAACTACATCGATAATGTTGCCTTATCGCAATAGGGTTTTGGTTTTCTGCTGCTGTGTGTGTCTTTCTTCCAGGGCGCTGACATCTAGTGGGATACAGGTCACAGAAGTAAGGTCCACGTTGATCTTCAACTACAAGGACAGAACCACCTCATTAAGAAGGACATAAAATGCAAGGTATGTCTTATGTATCTACCTCCTAGGACTGACTCAAAGTCTTCAAGAAACCTTGTCAAAGGTGGGTCCATACACAAACACGGACAGGTATACCATCAGAATACAATACTCTCGATACATTATTATTGCATTTACAAAACATGGCTCTACAAACTCTTTTCACGACTATTACCACTATTATTAAAAGTACCTGGTTACCCTCCCCTAGCTCACATAGCCGAGTGGGTGAGCTGTTTCTGTTGTGTATACTCACATTACTGTGGTGGTGCAGCTGAAGCAGGAAGTACAAACTACACAAAATGGCGTGGAGGTGGGCGGCGATTCCGAACACGCCCCGAAAATATTTCAGTATGAATGTATGAATATTTTCAGATGAATGTTAATATACTTTTTGACATTCTCTTAAATGCCATATATTTTTCATAAGATATATGTGTGTAGTGATATTTTATGTTTTTAGATCCTGTTGTCCATCAATTTACATGTCTCTCTCTGTCCCTCTGTCTCCCCCTCTCTCCCCTGTCTCCCTGTCCATCCAGGACGACGAGCTCAGCCACCTGTACACGCTGATCCTGAACCCGGACCATTCGTACGAGGTGAAGATCGACAATGAGAAGGTGGAGTCCGGCACCATGGAGGAGGACTGGGACCTGCTGCCCGCCAAGAAGATCAAGGACCCCGAGGCCAAGAAGCCCGAGGACTGGGATGACCATGAGAAGATGGACGACCCCACCGACACCAAGCCTGAGGTAGGCAGACATGACCCTGCACTCACTCTCTCTCTCTCTGGGTGAGAGGAGGAGAAGGAGGAGGAGGAGATGAGATCATTCTTGATTCATCCCAGAGGGGATGCAGCAAGTACAGGAAAGTGATAGAATTGGGCCTGAACATAGATATTTTAAAACGAGAATAAACTACAAAAGATATACTGAAATATGCTTACATATATGAGTAGTAGACACGTAGATGCCCAATAAATCTATATATTGTTTCGTTACATTTACATGTAACTAAATAAATTGACAGTGGAGACTAACGTTATTGCCAGTATATGCTATATTATGGAAACTAGATTTTTTATATAAGTATTGAATGTGTCCAGTATTGTATTATATTGTGAGTGGTATTATTCACAGATTCTGAGGGTTGACCATGCTTCTTGGACCAATGGGGGGAAAGCCAGCGGTGTGGTGAATGCCACCGTTTGAAAATGTATCTGGGGGTTAAATTTGACCATGTTTTGCAGGACTGGGAGAAGCCAGAGACCATCCCTGACCCGGACGCCACCAAGGCCAGCGACTGGGCGAACCCGGGACGGACATGGATGGAGAGTGGGGAGCCGGCCATGATGTGCCAAACCCAGAGTAGCCAGGTACACCAGTCCGCCAGCTATGAGTATGGGGCCGGGAATCCTCTCTCTCTTGTCCTCTTTGTCTCTTTGTGTCTCTCTGTGTGTGTGGAGAGATGTGTGTTTGTGTGTGTGGACGTGCGCAGTGTGTGATGTGTGTGTGTTGTGCTGATATGCGTGTGTGGTGTGGGTGTTGTGTGATGCGGTGGGCAGTCGTGTGGATGTGTGTTGTGTGTCACATGAAGACAAGTGTGGTCGTGTGGTGTTGTGTGGTGTGCGGATGTGTGTGTGTGTGTGTGTGTGGTGGATACATCATTACAGAATGCATTCATATGCAATATATACACACCAAAAATATCGAAATTATGTAATGCAAATGTCAACAGATTTTGGAAAAACGAGTAGGTGTAATTGAGAGAATTTCCAGTATTAACCGTAGTGCTCTGCTCCTACCCACAGGGCGAGTGGAAACCCAAGCAGATCGACAATCCCGACTACAAGGGAGTCTGGGTTCACCCGGAGATCGACAACCCAGAGTACTCTGCTGACGACTCTATGTACAAGTTTGACAGCATTTCTGTGCTCGGCCTTGACCTGTGGCAGGTAAATATGCTCCCGAATGCTCTCAAATAAATACGATCTATGTGGAATAGTAATTGTTAGTCTGGCACTTAAAATGGAACTTGCCATTGTGTAGCATCTTATCCTAGAGACCTTGCTGTTTAGCCTAGCAATTATGAGCACTTGAAACTTGTTCTATTCAAATCTTACTATAACATCAGCAATATATAGTTCTTTCACTATTTCGACAAATAGAACTTATTTGTGTCATTTCGGACAACAGCATCTGCTAAATGCCCTAAAAGTAAATGTTAATGATATTCACATTTACAATATATGTAGTTATTTTGAAACAATGCGTGCCCATGGCATGCCCGTAGAACATTCTTAATCACGTGTCAAATATTATTTTCCAAATTTCAACAGGTAAAATCTGGTACCATCTTCGACAACTTCCTGATTTCTGATGATGTCAAAGAAGCCGAGGCGTTTGGTGAAGAAACGTGGGGCAAAACTAAGGTAGGCCAGTGTTACAATGCGAACTACATGTTACTCCACAATTCGTCCGATCCAATACGGTTGCATACGGATCCGTGGTTGCAGCCAGCCATTGGTCCATCGAGCCGCCCGTTCCATCCTTCCGCCCAATCACAGCTCAAGCGCCACCGCATTGGCCTGCCAAAATGGTTAGGATCTTTCCTCCTGGCTGTCTTGTAGCAGTGTCACAAGAGAGGTGGAAATCGAGGCTACTCCAGACGTAGTGTAGAGGTGGTTATTCATGCATTGATTGGAGATACACTTCAAAGTCAAAGTGTTTTATTCTCACATGGGCACATTCTGAACAGTAACATTCTTGTGACATGGCAGGTGACAGTACGCAAAAAGAGTAGGCAAACAAAGATAAAATAGAAAATGGCAAGAAGAGAAATGTGTGTTTGTGTGTATATATACAGTATATATATCCTGTTTGCATCCCAAAGCATATTTTTCCGTTGGACGTACAATTGCCCAAGGAGATTGCATGGAGCACTCATATTGGCACACGCCATCGGAGGGCTCACTCAGAATTAATTCTACACTTCCACAGTGGTTGCATGAAACCAAATGGCATGCTAATAAAGTGCCCATGAGGATACTTGTGTGCACAGGGCATGGTTGGGTTATGTCATGGCATGCTTTGGCCAAATGGCTGCACGCTAAAAAGATAAATAAGAAATATTGCATATATATTTGAGTTCAAAGTGAACATGGTAGACTTTTAAGTGTTAAACGATGATGGTTTGACAATATAGTCAATATGATATGAATATCATCAACATTCAGAGTGGTTGCTAGTTCTCGGGTCACCAGTGCACCATCTGCCACTCTGCACGGCGCTGACAGCGGGCCCAGTAGAGCTCTTGAAGCTTCACGGCTGCCAAGCTCTCCAAGACGCCCTTCAACATGTCCAAATTCCACAATAGAGCACACACACACTGAAGTCAAGAGGACAGACAGGGAGAAGGCATTAGGCCACACAAATGTTAAACTTTCCAGCAACAATGGCCTGGTCCAATCATCGTTTGTATTGTAGTATTCTTCTTTTTTTTTTTTTAAATGTTTTGAAAATACCTGGTAGTCATTTTTGGGCCAATTGTTGGAAACTGTTATTGTATAATGCTCATCTCTGGTCAGTAATAATATTTTGACCAGAGAATAGCTTGTACAAATAGGAGTAAAGTAAAATACAAATAAATTAATAAATAACATTTGCGCAACATAAAACAGATACACCACACCAAATGATCAGTGATGCTGAACTAAAAATAGACTAATATGGACAATCAACAAGCATAGCAACGACGCAATAGATAAAAAATGTAATAATAATACAAATATAATTGAAAAAAGACAAAATATGTGTATAATTTACATTCGAACACTAGTTTGCTGTTCCTCACAGCTTATTTCTTTCCCCCCACCAGGAAGCAGAGAAGAAGATGAAGGAGGAGCAGGAGGAGGCAGATAGGAAGTTGAGGGACGAGGAGGAGAAGACCAAGAAGGATACGGAGGGTGGGGATGAAGACGAGGAGGATGATGAGGATGAAGGAGAGGATGGAGAGGAGGATGCACCCGCAGAAGAGGAGGAGGAGGAGGAGGAAGATGAAGAGCAAGCCAATGAGAAGGATGAGTTGTAGAGGTGTGGTGGACATTTTGTCTACACGAGGGGGACTGCTGGGCATCTCTCCTTCCAGCAGGGAAGTGACATCAGCAAAATGGCTACCCCTCATGAACATTGGCAGCAGCCTTATCTTCACAGTGGTAGCAGTTGAGGAATTGAACAGTTTATTTTGTACTTTTTAATTTTTTTCCCCCCCTGAAATTTATTAAGAAAGGTAAAAAACATCCTTGTCTGCCCTGGAGAATTTTTGTTTATAACGTTTAAAGTAGATTTCCTTGAAGCGATATATCTGGTTTAATATGTCAGCTCTTTGCTGTTTTTCATACTGCTGGTTAATTTTCCTTTTTTGTGTTCTTCATAAATGTCCCAATCGGCTATTGTAAATGAGAGAGTGTGAGATGAACTAAACAGATTTTATTTTAATATTATTTGCATTCAGTGAGCATTTTCAGCCCACCATATAGACCTTCCCAAAGTCAAGTCATGTCAAACTGACCACCATATGAAGATAAAGTGAATGGAGGAGAGAGTCGTCATATTTTGTTTTCCTTCATACTTTGTTTGTTTACCTTTTTTTTTTTTTTGTTATCACTTACTGGAAGTAATGCCTTGACGTTTTGTATGTTTGTTGTTTTAAACCACTGTCAAAAGCCAGATATGTTCCCTTTGACTCTTAATTGAAATTGTATTAATCAATTTATCTATCAACTCATCTTTGCTCATAAGGTTGACTATTGTGTGACTATACATAGTAGCGATATTCGGCCATACATAACAATTAGTTTTCTCCGACTTGACATTTATGTTAAGCACAGACAATTGTAATCGGTGCAATCATAAATTATTTTAGAATTCATAGTTTTGAGACTGTGTGCGTGTGTGTGTGTTTGTCGAGAGAGACTGTAGTGGAGAAACTGTGATTCACATCTGCTCTTATGGATATTTGCTCTAAATGCCAACTGTTAATTTCGGCTTCGGTCAATAAAATTAAGCCTTTTTCTCTCGATTCTTTGACGTCTGCGTGTTTTGACGTTTCCACATCTTGAATAGAGTTACAGGATCATTGGTTCAGAGACTTCTTTATGTAAGGTTGCTGACCAGTGTTTCTCAAGTGGTGCTAGGGGGCCCCTATAGGGGCCACTTGGAACAGCCTACTTGGAACATTAGAATGGGTCCATTTTGTTAATATTGGTTATGAACAATTATAAAATAATGAATGCAATTTGACTATGATAACGTAGAATAAATCTCAATGCTAACACACATTTGTTATCATTGTTATACCCATTCATGGCTTTAATTCATTCACTTCCAATGAATGACAAGTCCCCCCCAACATGTTTTCTGCGGGTTGAAAGGGGTAGGCCTGCTTGGCTTAAAATGTGCTTTAAATGTGTTCGAATGCCTTAGGACAAAAAAGAAACAAATGTTTGGAGAAGCAGACGTTTGATTCCAGTGGCTTTTATGATTCGCTTGCAGTGAACCCGCCGCACACACAGTCGCTCTGCTCGCCCCCCTCGGCCGGCCGGCGTGCCTTGACTCCAGCAGCAAGTAGATGGCGTCTGAGCGCACTTCTACACCCCGCTGTACCCAGAGAGAGAGAGAGAGAGAGACAGCTGAGTCACACACACACACACACACACACACACGCAGTCGGAGTCAGAGTCGGAGTCGAGGAAGGCAACAACAACGCTGGAGACATTGCTGCACGCACGCCGCGTTTGACAGCCAGCCACGTTCGAGCCCGTTCGAGCCCCACAGACGACGCGGGGTTAAGATGCTGACGATCACGCTGAAGACCCTCCAGCAACACACGTTCAAGATCCAGATAGATCCAGAATGCACGGTGAGTAGCGGCAGCAGCAGCGGCAGCAGATGCAGAAGTTCGGGGGTAGGGGAATGAAGAAGTAAACACAAGCGGGTCCGGGGGGTACGGAGGAAGGGCCTAGCAGCTGGGGGTGGTGGTGGTGGTGGTGGGTCTCGCCGTCCACACACACACACACACAGAGACAGACAGACATCACCGGCTTGTATTCGTCCGCCTCATGTGTTACCGACACCGCGGCGGCGATTTGCAATGGCGTGTCTTCTGCTAGAGGCTGGTCTGGAGCTCCAGCGAGTGTGTGTGTGTGTGTGTGTGTGTGTGTGTGTCTCACCGTGTGGATGACTGTGCACTATCTGACCACAAGCACTCTCAGTGGGGATGAGGTCTGTACAAGAAGTACACTCTGTCTGTTCTGGCCGTGGAGGAGGAGGAGGAGGGGGGGGGGGCGTTCTAGACCTTTCTTTCCCTGTAGGGCAGCAGGACACTTTGAGTTGGGGTCTTTTAAATTGTATTATTCCAACAAGCTATGTGCTTATGCCTGTGTCATGGCATGTAGTGCTGTTGGAAACTTCCAATAAGCCTGTTGTTATCATTGATCATTTATTGTGTATAGTCTCTGGGTGGGGTGGTTGGTCAATTGTGCCTGATCACTTGTCATAATCATCATTTATTAAAATAAAAATGAAAAATCCACGTCTGGCCGTTCAGGGGCCCCTTTACAAAATGTGCTTAGGGGGCCCCAAACATTTGCCTGCTTTGCCTCTCCTGACTGTGCGCCTCTGTAGAAAACTATTGATTTAGTGTTCTCCTTTTGTGTCAGACAGGCGACAAAAGGAGAAAACAAAATCTAATTTTGTGAGTGTGATCTACTGGGAGGCCTATAATTGTGGGGTTTTACGTGTAATATACTAATATATATATATATATATATACATATACATACTAATGAAACATGTTTGACCTGTCACTGCATTTCAGGTGAAGTCTCTAAAGGAGAAGGTGGAGAAGGAGAAAGGAAAAGATACCTTCCCAGTGACGGGGCAAAAACTAATCTATGCAGGTAAGCTAGAAACTATATTTCATGGAGGTGACAGTTCCACTAACGGAAAATGTGATTTATAATTGAGCTGGAATTAGCCTAATACATTTGGGGAGTAGCTCGTGAATAATCCACCAGTCTTATATTAACCTTTGAATGGAAATAGTTTTTTCTCGATATGATACTAAAGCAATTTAACACAATCATGTCACTGAATGCTATTTGCCTCTTAAACAGAACAGGAGCAATGACAAAGGTTACTGACATTTTGTTTGTGTGCTTTTTATATTTTGTTGTTTTAAATAAAGTTTTGTTTTCTTTGATTCACATTCATTCTCTTTCTCTGGATTTTTCTCTTGATGGCCCAGGTAAAATTTTGAATGATGACGTTCCTTTGAAAGAGTACAAAATCGATGAGAAAAACTTTGTAGTGGTCATGGTGACAAAGGTAAGGGGTATTCAGTGTAATACCCAATGTCTTTAAATATTCCTACATTCGCCTAATCTGATGATGTTTAATCACTGGTTCTGCATTATATTGATGAAATATTGTGTTGAAATGAATGTCATCACTATTTATATATTATATAGCTCTATATTTAATTGTACACAACAGAAGATCCTAAATAGTGACCTAGAGAAGAGTTTGTTGTTCAGCACACACATAAATAATATTGTAACCTGTAAGCGAAATGAATGTTATGATTCATGCTGAAGATAAAGTATTTAAAATGAAACATGCAAGTGCATGAAGTATAACCATTTAATTGCCAAATGCCATTTGCAACAGAAACATCCAAGGCTGTTCACTAGTTATTTCTTTCCCAGCCTAAACCATCCAGTGCTTCACAAACTGCCCCTCAAGCGACCCCAACGCGTCAGAACATCCCAGCCCCCTCTCCAACCCCGACAGCAGCTGAGGCCCCAGGCCCCAGGCGAGGGCCCCCGGCAGCAGCAGCACCAGCAGCAGCACCCACGGCTCCCCTGCCTGCTCCCTCTACCACCACCGCCGCCGCCCCGCTCCCAGGCACCACGCGCTCAGTGGCCCCACCTGACCCCCAGGCTTCAGCCAGCCCGGCGGCTTCTCTGCCAGCAGTAGCCACACCAGACAGACAGGCCCCTCAGAACGGGACCCCGGCTACAGCTCCGGCCCCTCCTCCTGCTGCTGCTGCTGCTGCTCTCGTCTCTACCTCCTCAGCCTCCAGAGCCTCCACACAAGGCCTAGATTCCACAGACCAGGAAGATGTTAAAGCCACAGAGCCAGTGCTAATGTCGTCCCCTGGCCCGGATGAGCCCGCTGCCCAGGCTGAGGGCCCCGTCTCTGGGGACCAGCCAGAGGAGAAGCCGCAGGAAGAGTCTGAGAATGACCCATCTGACACCCCTCCAGTCCACTCCGGGGCATTCGGGTTGGTGAAACATACAGGCAGTCATTCTACATGACACAAGGTTGCATACTCTTTTAGTAGCACCGTGTGGCAGTATCCCCTCCAACACGCCACCTAAGTGGATTTGCTGGTCTCATCTGACGACCAGGGCACAGGTAGATGTTGTAAACCCGTTTACTATTGGAGTGTTGGCAAGATGTTACAGCCAGAGCAGGTGGTAAATGCAGACATGGTAAATGAGCTCTCTCCCTGAGTGTGTGTGTGCTGATGGCTGTAACCTGTGTAACGGTGTAACTGTGTGCATTGGTTAGCAAATGCACCATAGGTGTGCAGCCTCACCCAACCCCAGACTCTAATCAGCCTGACTGGGGCCAGGTGAGGCTGCTTAAACCAGTCACCAACCACACACACTCCAAAATTAGATTTTAGATATATTTTGTATTTTTATATTGTATTATGTGTTGTTTTAATATCATTGGTCAAATTGCTGTATTTACTCAGTCAATTAGTAATATCTGTAAACAGGTTATACATGTAATGCTATATATGCAATTTTGTAGATATATTGCACTATAACAAACAATATCTACGACATACACGTGATACCTAATAGTAGAAAAGCACAATGTTGTTTCTGTTTTCATCTAAGTGTTTATTTTTCTTCACATTTCCCTCAAAGGCTTGTGGATGATCTGGATCTGCTCGAGGAAGCTGCTTCAATACTGGGTAATGAATGTGTAATGAACTGCTTCCTTCATATTTCATTTTTCCATCTCGTTCCTCTCTCTAAGCATGGTTGTTCCCTTCCTTCCTTCCTTCCTTCCTTCCTTCCTCCTTCCTTCCTTCCTTACTCCCTTCCCTCCCTCCTTCCGTCCTTCTCTGTGTCTTTCCTCTCCTCGAATCCCCTTAACCGCCTTCCCGTGGACGCTCTTTGATGACCTCATCGTCCTCTCTCACTCGCCCCGCCCCCTCCCCCCCTCCCACACAGTGACGGGCCAGGCCTATGAGAACCTGGTGTCGGAGATCATGTCCATGGGGTACGAGCGGCAGCAGGTGGTGGCAGCGCTGAGGGCCAGCTACAACAACCCGGACCGTGCCGTGGAGTATCTTCTCATGGTGAAGTCATGCCCTTCACCCAGCAGTAGTGTCTCCCCCTGGGCTGCAGTCGCCACAAGTGTAGATTGAGGCTATGTGTCACAGGGCGGTGAGGGTCTGTGTATAGACCCTTTTTTTAACAGATCGTCAGTCGCAGGGTGAAGTAACTTCCTGTTCCTGTAATTCGGTCGGTTTTATTTATGTCTGTCGCAGCACCATCATTAATGTTAAAAGGTGTTGGTGGGCGTTGTGCAAGGCCCTTTAGAGGGTAGAGCTACACTTACTATTTACAATTTAGTCATTTAGCAGACTTTTATTCAAACACAGTTCCCACAGGTCCTTGAAATCATTGAACGTTTGAATTTGAGAACAAGCTAAAGAAAATACACAGTGGTCATTGAAAGGGCTTGAATGTATATATTGTGCAAGAATAGAAATGGAAGTAATGTTTTATATTTGTTGCACTTTACTGTGCAACAAATTTTTATTTGTGGTCTGTGAGCATCTGTAAATCCTGCTAGTTATAACAGTAATTCACCTCCATCCGTGACTCAAACTACGCCGTGTTGGGTCCTTGAATTTTATGACATTGAGCCTTGAAAGTCCTTGAATTTGATGCTTAAGAAGATGGAAACCCTTTCCAAAGCAACAGACACCGAACGACATTACATTCGGTGCACTGGCAAGGCTGCGGACATTGGGGGTTTGAACACAGAACGTTTGGACCAGTAGACCATCCTGCACCTCCTCCCAGCGGTGGACCAGTAATGTAAAGAAAGGCAATTGTTGTGGTTTTCAGGGAATGCCAGCAGAGCCTGTTGGTCTGCCAGCACAAGAGGCAGTGAGGCTCAGTGCTCCATCATCTAACCCCCCTGCGTCCACACCTGCACCCGCGGACCAGGCCCCACGGGCATCAGCACCCCCTAACAGTAAGCACACCACACACACGCACACACACACACACACACACACACACACACACACACACACACACACACACACACACACACACACATGTTTATTAACAAGGTGATCACGTGGGATGAACGTGAAATGCATAAGAGCAAACCAAAATCACACCAGACCGTCTGAGATGCATATCACAAGGTCATGTAACAGTTATTGTTTAAATACATTGGTCACTTTCTGCTAACATTGATGAATGGTTTTAGAAAAACCTCTCACACAAGGATCATGCATCCTTTCCATGCGCAGATTTATATTTATACATCGTGTACAAGAACAATATGTCCATGTGTCAATAGATCTTCAATCTAGCCTGTGTTTGTCTTCAAGATCTGCTTCAAGGCACCTCCATAGAAATCACAACCCTGACAAAAGCAATAATTTAAACAATAAATATTATTGTCTCTCACAATGATATTTGCAGTGACATGAATTTAAAAAAAAGCTAAAAGTCACTATGTACATATCTTGTCCATGCAGTGTCTCATACGCTCACTATATGGCCCTGGTTTTAGAATTGCATTGCTTTATAACTCACTGCTCTCTAAAGCTGAATTTACAGTTCTGCATACAGCATGTTTGCAAAGTTTGTAAGTCAGAGACACCACTACAGATATTCGACCAGATATTCGCAGAGCTAGCTACATTTATTCTTCCACGTCACAGTGACATGTACACAAGGGGGCAGCATAGTGTCCATGACCCCAAAGGTACATGAACCCGCAAGCAAGTCTGTCAACGGCTGAGTCTGCTCCATTGAAAATCTGATTTTGATTTGACTGAGACGGGTGATCCACTGCTAACTTCTGGGAGGACTACACGTCTTCGTGTATGCGTAGGTCCGCAAGGGGCAAAAGGGGCGTGCACAGGTCTCTGAGGAGCAATGTGGATCTGGAGGATCAGAAGTGTCTCCTCAACAGCAGGGGCAGTGCCTGCTAGCCCGCTCCCTTTGGTCAGCGGTGGTGGTGGTGGTGGAAGTGGTGATGGAAGTGATGGTGGAGGTTCAGGGGGAACGACAACAGGAAACCCTCTGGAGTTCCTGAGGAACCAGCCTCAGTTCCAGCAGATGAGACAGATCATCCAGCAGAACCCTGCCCTGCTACCAGCACTGCTGCAGCAACTAGGCAGAGACAACCCCCAGCTGCTACAGGTACTACCGCCCCACTCTACACCGACTTGCTTCTGTGTGTGTGTGTGTGTGTGTGTGTGTGTGTGTGTGTGTGTGTGTGTGTGTGTGTGTGTGTGTGTGTGTGTATGTGTATGTGTGTGTGTGTGTGTGTGTAAAAACTGAGGCAATAAAGCTGATTCTGATTCTGATGAGGGCAGGCCAGATTAAGGCCATATTACCAGATCAAGCCCCCGCCAAACTATACCCGGGTATAGTTTGGTCTTGGCCAAAATATACCATAAAATAGCCCAGGTTGGTGGGGTATATTTTGGTCTAGACCAGACTATAGCCCATGACTCCAGATTATACCCCCGGGTATCTTCTGGCCGAGGCCAGTTTATTTGTTCCAATCTCGTATTTAATCATATATTTAATTCAGCTCATGCTGATGATTCAAATTGTGTATCGTAAGGTTGGGGTTGTGTCAGGTTGTGTCATCAGCATGTGAAATAAATCAGAAATGTAATACTATATCCTTGAATAATATGTGTGTCAGAGTGTGGCGTAATAGTTTGGCCTTGGGGGGTTTGAAATAGCCTAGCTTAAATAACACCCTATATATATATATACTGGTCTAACCCATACTGGTCTAACCCAGAATGTCGCAGCAGGTATAAAACCTACTGAGCCATGAGGTACGGAGCAATTGTACAGAATGTGGAAACACCTCAGTGAATTTTAGATACATGTGGTTTGCATCTTGCTATTGAGATTTGAACCCAGAACCTTTCAGCAAGGAGTCAGTCAAAACAGCCTAACCACAAGATGACCCTGTCCGCTTGAGCCCTGCAAGTCATTCCCAAAAGATATCTCTTAACTCCTCATTCCATTCCTGCCCTATTCACAGATTTGCTATACTTTCCACACGATAAGATGTATGTTTTCAGGGGGACAATCCATTATATACAAATCCTATTTCTTTTGTCTTTATCAACGTGTCACTACAACAATAGCTGTCTCTTGTGTTCGCTCTGCAGCAAATCACCCAACATCAGGAGCGCTTCGTCCAGATGTTGAACGAGCCCCGCAGTGGGGGGGGGGACAACACCGCTGGGGGCGAGGGGGCGGAGGCCCAGGGGTCACCCCACACCAACTACATCCAGGTCACCCCGCAAGAGAAGGAGGCCATCGAGAGGGTATGAATTAGGCGTAACACTAATGTGTGTGTAGTGTGTATGTAGTGTGTGTGTGCGCGTGTGTGTGCACGTGTGTGTGCTGGCGTCTGCCCATGCCTGTCTGCTTCTCTAATTATAGTCGTGACCACAGCTGCTGTCACAGGTGTCGTCATGGTGAGCGGCGCTAGCGTGAGTGAGGTGGTTTCCCCGCATCTAAAATCTGGTCATGTTTCAGCTAAAAGCCCTGGGCTTCCCCGAGGGACTGGTCATCCAGGCCTACTTCGCCTGCGAGAAGAACGAGAACCTCGCCGCCAACTTCCTGCTGCAGCAGACGTGGGATGACGAATGAGGGTCAGGGAGACGGACCGAGAGACAACACTGCACCACCATGAGGTCAACACGGGGAATGGAGGGGGAAGGACATTGGCGGGGGTGGGGGGGGAGCGGGGGAGGACTTGGTTCTGGGCAAGGTTTGCTTTGCGTTGGGTCGACGGTGGTGGTGATTGGTAAGAATGGACACACTAATGGCGTTAGTGTGGCATGATGAGGCGGTGCTGACCAGGAGGAAGAGGAGGAGGAGAGTGGAGAGCCACATTGAAGATATGACGCTCTGTTTAAACTGTCCGTTGCTGTTGCCGCCGTGACGCCCGACCGCCAGTTTGGCCACACCCATGTGATGATGTCATTGTCTCGGCGGCGGTGCCACTGCATCTGTTTGCTGCTACTGTCATTACTGCTGCCCCCCCCCTCTGTCCGCTGCCAGTCATGAGGTTTTGTTATCCATGGTGACAGCGTGCGTCAGAGGGGCAATCCAACATGGCTGTGTTCCTCTTAGGCTTTATTTGGATTATTTAGCATTGTTTTCGATTATTTCGATTTCTTTTTAAAAGGTCACAAAGTCATAAAAATTTTTTTATGACATTGATATGATTTTACATGTGAAAAAAAAAATCATGGACAGTCACAGAACTAATCAGAAACAAGAAAACAAGCATTCACACTTCAGACCTTCTATGGTTTAAAGAAAACATAATATCAATATAAGGCAAATCAACAAATTCACTCGCATTACAGTATCATGTGTGTGACAACACAAATGCAGTTGCGTTCTGAATGTGATGAAGGCTTTATATCTTGTCATTGACATTATGTCATAATGTTGGCTATGTGTTGGCAGACTTAGACGTCCAATATGAAATCCAATATTTATATTTTATTTCCCTGTTTCCGTTTGTCTTGTGGATCCTCTATAGATCTTTATGCTATCCGCTTGCAAATTGGGCAATTGCCCCTACATGCCTTATATTTTTAAAGAAATGTACAGGTATGATTTACATTTATAGTTTACATTTTATTGTTCTTAAACAAGATTGGGTTGTTTTCTTTAAGTTACATGTGTGCTTAGATAGAGTGTCATATCAGTAGAGTTGTAAATGCAGGAAACGGAAAAGCCTATGTCTGTAGAAAATGGATGAAAGGGAATTCCAAGAAGTGCTATAAGCCAAAATATTGAAATAAGACCTTTAAATTCAGCATGTGCTTTGAGTTTTTTGTTGCCTTAGTTATTATTTTGTCCTATATTAATTTCTGACTGGAACATGTGTACATTGTATGGATAATACCGTACAACAGAGGCACTCAACTAAAATGAAGTGCCGTTAGTCAGCGGAAGAACGTTTTGGGTTGCATGAGTTTGTTTTTGAAACGTTATTTATAGCATGGTAAAGCAGGATTAGGGTGCTGTGATATTGTATTGAGTCAAAATGTGTTGGCTTTTACCACTTTTGTTCATGTGATTTTAAATACAATTCTAAATTATACCCTTAAAATATACCACCAAGCGGTTTTGCTGAATAGATGTGGGACAAACTTGTTTCAGCATTGTGTAAAATAAATAGCTTTTACAAAGCAAACTAGTATCAACTGTGTCATGCTTTTAGACCATTATCTGCAGTTTTGGCCTCGCATTTGCAATGAGAATGTGTCAGACTCTCAGATTGGACCACATAAGTGTGTAAATATACAGCAGTTAGGGAAAATGCTACTGTGTCTTATTAATATCAACGATCAACGATTATTATCAACAACAACAACAACAACACTGTCAGGAAGAGTGAGTTTGTCCTTTGTGTGATGAGTCAATTTTTTGTGAAGGCAGAGGAGCTCAGGAGGGGGTCTGCCAGGGGAGTGGTGTAGTGCGCAGCCGTGGCCGCTGGGGGGCGCTGTTGCTGCTGCCCGCGGGAGGGTGTGTGTGTGTGTGTGTGTGCGCGCGCGTTCCCGCAGGAACAACAGGGAAGATGGCAGCCCTCACGTCTCTCACCCAGGTAACGCCGATGCGGTATATTTATGACAACAATAACATACTTGAAATCATTTTGCATTGATTTGCCACAGCGTGACCCACCATTCGTGATTTGGACTGTTTCCTTGTATTGAGCTGATATTATTTTTATTATTATTGGCTCCAGTCTGTGGTACCGTTAGAGAGGCAGCTGCTGGGGGTGGGGGTGGTTGGGGGGGGGGCGTTAGCGTTTGCGTTAGCTTTAGCTCCAGCTCCAGCAATCACTGGCTTAGCTTAGCTTAGCTTAGTTTAGCTGCTGCCTAGCACACTGTTGCGGCGTGAAAGACACGCAACGCTCAATACGAAATCCTTCAAACGTACTGTATATTCCCCCATTCAGACGCTCCCAAGAAATAGCCAAATGTGCCCCCCCCCCTCCCCCCTGCGTCTAGTGGACTGAATAGTATAGTTGTAGAGAGCTCACCAGCCTGGGTGAGGGGGCTAATGTTAGCCTCGGTGTCAGCCAGGCAGCACTGGGGATGAGGAGGAGGAAGGTACAAGCGATGGGGATGAGGAGGAGGAGGAAGGTACAAGCGATGGGGATGATGAGGAGGAAGGTACAAGCGATGGGGATTAGGAGGATGAAGGTACAAGCGATGGGGATGAGGAGGATGAAGGTACAGGCGATGGGGATGAGGAGGAGGAAGGTACAAGCGCTGGGGATGAGGAGGATGAAGGTACAGGCGATGGGGATGAGGAGGATGAAGGTACAGGTGATGGGGATGAGGAGGAGGAAGGTACAAGCGATGGGGATGAGGAGGATGAAGGTACAGGCGATGGGGATGAGGAGGAGGATGAAGAAGGTACAAGCGATGGGGGATGAGGAGGATGAAGAAGGTACAAGCGATGAGGATGAAGGTACAAGCGATGGGGATGAGGAGGAGGATGAAGGTACAAGCGATGGGAATGAGGAGAAGGAAGATGGGGACAAGCGATGGGGATGAGGAGGATGAAGGTACAAGCGATGGGGATGAGGAGGATGAAGGTACAGGCGATGGGGATGAGGAGGAGGAAGGTACAGGCGATGGGGATGAGGAGGATGAAGGTACAGGCGATGGGGATGAGGAGGAGGAAGATACAAGCGATGGGGATGAGGAGGAGGAAGGTACAAGTGATGGGGATGAGGAGGATGAAGGAAGTTTGATATCTAACAGCCTGGTGTACAAGTGAAAGACAATTTATGTTGCTCATTATAGACCCTTTATAAACACCAGGTGTACTCTGCTGCCAGTGCATCAATACAGACACAACTAGTCCAGTCAATATACATGGGCCATGCTGGTGCTGCAGTGTACCAGTATAGACACAACTAGTCCAATAAATATACATGGGCCATGCTGGTGCTGCAGTGTACCAGTGGAGACACAACTAGTCCAGTAAATATACATGGGCCATGCTGGTGCTGCAGTGTACCAGTGGAGACACAACTAGTCCAGTAAATATACATGGGCCATGCTGGTGCTGCTGCGACACACATACGTAAAACCCAAACTACAGGCACAGGAAGTTACTTGACCCTGCTACTGACCATCTGTGAAAAGGGTACATAGTAATAATAGGTGTCTCTTCTGATTGGTTTTAAATGTACTGGAGTGTCTGATAACATGATGTGACTACTAGTGACATTGCTCCACCCTAACCTCAATCTCTCTTTGCTGTAGTTGTCAAGTGGGAACCCTGTATACGAAAGCTTTTATAGACAGGTAAGGTGGTGTAAGAGACGACACCCATGATCAATCCATCCATTTTAATGTAGATTATTGTTTCGGTGGGTGGGCAGGACCTATCCCAGTTCACGTTTTAGACCACAGTTCACAGAGACTTCAGCTTATTGGGAGGAAGCCAGGGCAAGCCTTTAGGAACTCAACATGTCTAAATGGATGTTGATTTGTTCCTAATGTAAAAGACCTTTTTCCGTTTGGAATAGCATATATAAGCCTATTGAAGTTCAGTTGCCGTAATGAAAGAGTGAAGAAAAAGAAAGTACACGTCTTCCATTTTTCAGTATTTTAGTTTTTTTGTTCTGCATTCAGCATATGACTGGGTTTGCCCAGTGAAAACCCAGTCTTATGCTGGGAAATGAATGCAGCAAGCTTCTCTAAATTAGATTGAGTGTCGATGCCGTACTTCTGACTGTAATGTTGTTATAAAGCTCTCTCTGTGTGTGTGTGTGTGTGTGTGTGTGTGTGTGTGTGTGTGTGTGTGTGTGTGTGTGTGTGTGTGTGTGTGTGTGTGTGTGTGTGTGTGTGTGTGTGTGTGTGTGTGTGTGTACCAAGGTTGATCCTGGGAATACAGGACGAGTCGGTCCAACAGAAGCTGCCTTGTTCTTGAAGAAGTCCGGGCTGCCCGACATCACATTGGGAAAGGTGGGTGATGCAGGCAGTGTCGTATGCTCTTAGCCCGATTGCTGTCTGATTGAGGAGAAACCAAGCACGAATAAAATACTAATGTGTATGACACTGTTTTTTTCTTTTATTGAGACAAGGTCCTATTTAGTAATACTATTTTAAGCAGGACACCTGTTACAATACAGAGGTCGTTCCTGGTGACCGCTACAAAACACACTGGGTGTCCTATGCCCTAATATCCTTTTTTGGCCTGTAAGACATACTCAATAGGTACACAAAGTAATCCAAGGTCTTTTTTGTGTTATTGTCGATTATATTATATTTATTTAATCTAATTATGGCCATTGAATGCAACAGAATAACATTATTATTATTATTATTATTATTATGAATTAAGATTAAGATTATGCATTGATTATGTGAGCAGACACAGAGCCATATCAAGCAGGCAAACGTTGACCAGCTGAAGCCTCCCATTAGTGCAGGCAGTGGTAGGGCCGCCTCAGCGACTAACCAGCCGGCCGGCCGGCGAGTGCTCCCACAGGACGCTGACGGGAAGACAAGGGCATGGCAGCACTGTCATAAATCTCTCTCTCTCTGGAACAGATGCCGGCCGCCCCTCTACACTCTCCTCTCCTTATTGATCCTAGTAGGAGCTCACATTTGTATTGTCAAAGCCTCCCCACGCCCCCCGCCTGTCTTTAGCATCTACTGTTTACATAGATAGATAACTTCATTGCCCTCCTACCAAAGGGTACGTTCATGTGAGACACAACAGCGTGTTCGTCTGACCTCGCGATGTGTCGCTGCCAAGAAAGGTTTAATTGAGGGAAGCAAATCTACCAGCCGTGTGCATATTTTACGCAGCATTCGGCCGGTGCTAATTATGAGACCTGATCACATAGTTTCATGTAATTTCTGTGTATTTCAGTGTCAGTAGAACTCTGCATTGGCCCCTAATAAAAGATTATTGTGAGGCAAACAAAAGGCTGTTGGGGAGCCGTTCAAGTGTGATTGCTCTGGACCCAGGAAATTATAAAGTATTAAATGTTCCAACCGCTGTGCTAACTGCACCACTCGCACTCGTTGGCAAGCTAACGCCGGTGGCTTGCCAACGGCATTGTGGTAACACAGCGTTTGTTTGTGTTTTGTATTCCAGATCTGGGATTTGGCCGACCCCGATGGCAAAGGCTATCTAGACAAACAGGTAAAATAACACATCCACACATACCCACACACACACACACACACACACACACACATCTTCATCCTCAACATCAGTGGCAGATTACTCAGAGCGCCAGTTTACTTAACGGTCACTTGGATCCCACACAAACAAACTATGTTTGGGAACTGAATCTCTCCAGAGCTCAGCTTGTGTTAGTCAGTGCAGTCAGTGAGTGAATCTAAGAACAGCTACTTCAAACACTGACACCGATGCATGGCTACAAGCCTGCTTAGCAATTCAATATTAACCCCTGGCTCCGTTGTGTCCATCCCAGGGGTTCTACGTGGCACTGCGGCTGGTGGCGAGCGCTCAGAGCGGACAGGAAGTCAGCTTGTCCAGCCTCAACCTCAACGCCCCGCCTCCCAAGTTTGTGAGTACATCGTGGGGCTCTGCAGCTACCGAAGCTTTATGTCAACCACAAGCTATGCTCTCTTATTGTTAGTCAGGGGTTAGGATTTGTCATTTTCTACATAAAAAAAAACCTGTCTAAAATCTATTACTCATTAGGCTGTAGAGGCATTTGTGTCTTGCATCAAAAGGGAATTGAATCATGAATCATGAATCATGAAATAGAAAGAAACATGTCTGCCTTAGGGCTGGGCAATATGGCCAAAATCTGGTCATTCAATAATATATAATACATAATATAATAATATCAATAATATATATAATAACAACATGGTAAAGGCTATTTATGTATACTCCTGTATCCACAATGAGACAGTGTGATAAATAAACATCAGTAATGTGGCTATAATGACTAAGTGGTAAGTCATGTGTAATGCAGCCTTTAAAACCAGGAATATTGTATCGTATCACGATAGCGATATAATATCCATATCTATTGCCCAGCCCTAGTCTGTGTGGTCCGGTAATGTCATACTGTGTCTCGGTACAAATCTTCTCCTTTTTGATCCTGTCTGCAGAAGGACACCAGCAGCCCATCTCTGAGCAGCGCCTCTTCAGTCCCCAGCGAGCCGCACTGGGCTGTCAGGGTGGGTACACCACATACGCCCTCAGAGGCACTCACCAAGCTCATTACATTAATGATGGGTCCGTTGGATTGAGGTCTGGCAGTGCACCAGGAGAGACACAACTAGTCCAGTAAATAGACATGGACAATGCTGGTACTGCAGTGCACCAGTAGAGACACAACTAGTCCAGTAACTATACATGGACCATGCTTGTGCTGCAGTGTACCAGTATAGACACAACTAGTCCAGTGCATATACATGGACCCTGCTGGTGCTGCAACAGATATCAATAAAACCCACCTAATTTTAAAACTACAGAAACAGGAAGTTACTTTACCCTGCTACTGATGATCTGTGGGAAAAAAGGGTCTATTGTCTTGCCTCAAATTTTGTGCTGGAGAACATTAATCTGTGGATGAAGGTCATGAATTCACAAGAATTTCCTTTGGGATTAATAAAGATCTATCTTATCTTATCTTATGGCTAATATATCCACAACTCAACGCTGTGACAACTGGGGGTGTGATAGTGTGGGGGCCATTTTTTCCCCCTAAATGCGTGTGTACGCTTCTTATCCTTCTGTTTTTAGCCGGAGGAGAAGAGTAAATTTGACGGTATATTTGAAAGCCTGGTGCCGGTCAATGGACTGCTCTCGGGGGAGAAGGTGAAGCCGGTCCTCATCAACTCCAAGCTCCCGCTGGACGTCCTGGGAAAGGTGCAGCATGTTGTTGTGCTTTCTTCCGTCCTTTGTTTTACTTCAGGGTTTCAGGAGGTCAAGATCAGACCGTTCTTTATCCCATATCTTCATCATGTAAAACTATTTACATTTTAGTAAGGAAAAATAAAGTATTTACATATTCACAACACACATGGATACGGATCATTGGTCATTAGTTTTGGCTGACATTCACAGTAATTGTGTTCGGAGTGTTGGCAGTAATTATTGTACTGAAATTAGAGTCCTCCCATTTTTATTAGCTATGACACAAACCACCATTGTCACCGTGACGTCTTTTTCCCAACCTGCAGGTGTGGGACCTCAGTGACATCGACAAAGATGGACATCTGGATAAGGACGAGTTTGCAGTGGTGAGCAACAAGTCCACTTTGTTCTGCAGGAGTGACCTCCACGTGACGTAGGGCAGGGGCCACAAGTAGTCTGTATTACAGAGGAGTGGTAGTACTATGCATATTAAAGATATTTTTGTCTGGAATATGAAATGAACAGGCCAGTATTTGGGAGTAAGGATCAGTAATACCACCAGCTTGTCATATAATCAGTGGTAAATGGAATGGTAAATGGATTGCATTTATATAGCACTTTTATCTAAAAGGCTTTACAGTTGCCTCACATTCACTCATTCATACACCGACGGTGGTGCCAACTGTGCAAGGTAACAACCAACACGTCAGGAGCAGTTAGGGTTAGGTGGTGTCTTGCTCAGGGACACCTCGACACTTAGCTAGGTGGAGCCCGGGGATCGAACCAGCAACCTTCCTGTTGCCAAACCGCTCTTAACTCCTGAGCTACTGCCGCCCCATGCAGCTTGTCATATAATCATTGGTCTTTGTGTTCCTCTTTGTGTTTGTATTTATTGAATTGAAATGTATTCAATTAATGATTGATGTAATGCTATCTATATCATTTTATATTTATGTGATTGTTTCTGTGGATGTAAGACAGTTGACAGCGCAGTTGTTTCCATGTAACCAGAGGCGGGCTCTCTCGCCCCTGTCCCTCCACCCCAGGCCATGCACCTGGTGTACCGCGCCCTGGAGAAGGAGCCGGTGCCCGCGCTGCTGCCCGCCTCGCTCATCCCCCCGTCCAAGAGGAAGCGCAGCCTGGGCTCGGTGGCGGCGGTGGCGCCCTGCCTGCCGGCCAGCCCACCCCCGCCCAAGGACTCCCTGCGCTCCACGCCCTCGCACGGCAGCATGAACTCCCTGAACAGCGCTGGCAGCCTGTCGCCCAAACACTCGCTCAAGTCGGGACAGGTAATCGTGGGCACACACACACACACACACCACACACAAACCCGCGCACATACACAGCCAGCTAAAAGTTAACATAATGACCAAAAGAATGAATTGTAATATGCATGTGTTCATGAAGCGGGTACAAGAGTTGTGTAACTGTATCCCGATTTGTGTGTACCTTGTAAACGTGTAAAATAATCTCTAAATGCGTTCTGACAGGAATCTGCAAATGTGTATGCAGAATATGTGTGCGTAAGCAGATTTGTAAATGTGTAATACAATGTGTAGAGAAATCTGTGAATGCGTACTGTAGCAAGGCTGCTGCTACACGCCACACTAACGTGGCTTTTCCTAGGGCTCCTCTAACATGACGACTCAGGCAGTTGATGTTGAATCTGAATGAATAATCCGGTTTATCACAGTTTTTGAACAATGCAGAATGAATGATGCCAGGGCAGATGGTATATAGCTAGGCAATGCACCACAGGTGTGCAGCCTCACCCAGCCGCCCCAGACTAATCAGCCAGGGCCAGATGAGGCTGCTTAAACCAGCCACCAATCACACACACACCATACGTACATACTTTAGAGCCTTGTGTGAAGTGCCTGAACTGGTGCAATCCGAAAATGAGGTAATCTCAGCCCTTGCGCAGGGTTCATATTTGTCCCATTCCTCTCTGAATTATTGATGCTTGGAAAACTGCTCGTCCACACCCATGTTACGGCAAAACAGCCACGGGAAATCCCATGCGTGGGCTGTCGGTGCACTCGACGAACTGCATCACGGCGACTATAACGGCCGCTTTAGACTTCTCATGACTCACACTGAAACTCCCGTCTCCTCCTCTCTCCTCTCCTCCTCTCTCCTCCCCTCCCCTCCCCTCCCAGCATACAGTGAACTGGGTGGTTCCCGTGTCCGAGCGTGGCCGCTACGACGACATCTTCCTGAAGACGGACGCCGACATGGACGGCTTCGTCAGTGGCCTGGAGGTCAAGGAGATCTTCATACACTCCGGCCTCCACCAAAATCTTCTGGCCCATATCTGGTAACAGGGGGAACAATCCAGAGGCCACAGACCCTTTTTGTAGAGGCGTCACCGTAGAGCGGACACGTGTGCCGCTTATAACGCTAACTGTGGACCTGCTCCCTTTATGTGCCAGTGCACCTGTAATAGACTAAACTAGTGAAGACAACACACGATGACCATGCTGGTGCTGTGGCACACATATATCAAACATGCCTAGTCTACCTACACGATGTTAATGCTGGGGGCTACACCTGTGTTTAACCTGCTATAACAGCTCCATAAAGGGTAACAGGGTCTAAAGGGTAAAGGGTCTATGGTATAGTTATAAATAATATATATATATATATATATATATATATATATATATATATAATAAATATACAATCTAGTGAACAGCGTGTTCAACTCAAAACACTGTCGCTAGGGCTTCAACTAACCATTATTTTCATAGTCGATAAACCATTATTTATTTCGATTAATCATTTAGTCTATAATATGTCAAATATTAGCAAATGTCCAAAATTAAATGAGTACATTTTTACTATGCATTATTGCTATTTTATAATGATCCATGAACCAAATATTTGAATTGAACTGCAGCATTAAGCAGCAAATATTTGTTATTTGTACTTGATGAATGACTAATCGATTATCAATATTAGATTTGATGTTTCATGTTTGTCGATGAATCGACTTAATTGTTGCAGCCCTAAATGCAGCCCACCTAGCATGTGTATGACAAGGTTGTGTTGCTTGAAGCTGGATCTCGCCACCACCCCCCCTCTCTCCGTCCACCAGGGCCCTGGCGGACACCAGGCAGATAGGGAAGCTGAGCCGGGAGCAGTTTGCGCTCGCCATGCACCTCATCCAGCAGAAGGTCGGCAAGGGCATCGACCCCCCGCAGTCCCTCACCCCGGACATGATCCCGCCGTCGGAGAGGAGCACCCCTGTGCCTGTGGGTCTCCTACACAGTGACAGAACACACGGCACACCCGGCCAATTGGCTTTTCTCAAGCACCACGACTGCAGTACCAAGCATAGCTAAATGGCATAGTTACAGGCTACCGTACTAGTTGTTTTATATTCCTCGTAGTGCCTGAAGTCAGTGTTGCACTTTCTCTCAATTGTATAATGTACATTACTAACAACGCAATTGTAAACGTGGCAGCTCCTGCACCTCCACACGATGCATGCAACAAATGGCAATCGTGAGGTAATATTACACCAGAAAGGGTAAAGGCTCATGTTCCTTTTAATGTATTTTAGTTTCAAGACTAGAGCCTACCACGAATGTCAATGGTGGTAGGCGGCACCTTGCTCAACAGTGGAATAATGGGCCTGCTTACGATACAACGGTGCAGAGATTGACTGGGGTGCGTTTTGTCTGTTTTGTCTGCGTCACACAGAGTATGTCTGGCTACATGACCCCTGTGGGATCAGAGATGGTGGCGCTGTCTGAGATGAGAAGGGTAAGTCAACTTTGGCAGCAGACTCACTTTTTTTTCTCATGTTTTGTATGTATCTCTAATATGTCTCTGCCGATGTGTGTCAGTAGCTTTTATGGTTGTAATAATAATAATAATTGTCGAATACTTTCATTCAGTGTTGGTGGGTCAGGCCAAGTCAGCCACCACTCTTAGCACAGCTAAACCGACTACTCCAGCCAGAAGTTCACTAAAGATCTTCTTATCCCTCTCATCTATGCTCTCACTCCCTCACCCTTTTGTCTTGCCGCTGCTGATGGTTCTATGCCCCACCCCCACCTCCCCTCCAAAAAACCCCATCTCTTCCCGTTCAATACTTTTAGGCGATAATGTACAAGCTCTGGGTAGGTAACAGAGTTTAAAACCCACAAATGCTTTCAGTGGCTCTGGGACAAATTAGAGGAAAGCATTTGGGAGGCTTCCGGAAACTACTCTCCTGTGCAGTGCAGTGCAGTGCAGTGCAGTGACCACTGGTTACCATCACAATACCCCTGCACTGTTTTGGTTTCTAACAAATGAATTAAAATGTTCAAAGTCTTCAGAAGCCGATAGAATCCTTATTTTTTAATTTGAATGACTCCAATATGTCCTCTTATATTTTTAAATCAATGCCACCATTTCAATAAACATTGTACACAGCACAAAGCCTGAGCAAGTCACTTATTTGTGATACACTTAATTAATCATTCAACATTAACTTTCAGAAATATCAATTGAATCATAATATAGATATATATTTTGGTGAAATTGTCGTATTCCACATGTGAAGCCTATAATTGTAACTCACACACTCGTGTGCTCTGACACAAACATGGTATTTTATTGTTTTGTGTGTTGAACCTTACAAGGAGTGGGTTGAACACATTTGAAAGGACATGCTGCAACCACATGCACACATTTAAAAGCCATCGTGAACTCTCTGCTGTGACCCAGCTCTAATGGTGGGCTCGTCAATGTCCTTGAACCTCTTCCTCACCCTCCCAACACACAGACCCTCCGGTCTGTGCCTCTTCTTCTGTGGTGCTCCTTTTGTCGTCCTCTCTTCTTACCCTCTGCTTCCTTTCCTGTTCCTGGCGTCATGGCCGCCGTGGTCTCGTCCATGACTGAAGGCGGCTCTTCCCTGCCTTTTATTTCTTGTGTCAGAACGGTTTTCCCTCTGCCGTGTCTCTCTCCCGCTGTGTGATGTGTGGACACTGATGTGCCACCTATTGAAAACAAATCCTATATTTTGCAGAAGACATTGTAATTCCAAATGCCTGACAGACCTTACCTAGCGGCCATCTTGGTTCTAAACCCCTGGGTGGGGGAACTGGATTCAGCTCTCCCACCCAGCGTTTAGAACCAAGATCAAACCAAGATGCCGCTACCTAAATAAGGCCTTTGTTGCTCTTTATTCTTCTGAAGACCTCAAAATATTAAGTTACACACTTACTCCTTTTCTCCCTGTCCATTCCACCTGTTGTATGTCACAGTATACTATATACTGTATGTGCTGTTACTGTATAACCACGGTCGCTTGTGTCATTTTGACCCCGCCTCTTCTTCTGCCGTGTTGTCCTTCCAGGACAGCTCCAGTTCGGTGGGCTCGGGGGAGTTCACGGGCATCAAGGAGCTGGACGACATCAGCCAGGAGATCGCTCAGCTCCAGAGGTACGCAGAGCAGCTGAACGCGCTTCTGTTTGGCATGCCGCACCGCAGTAGGGAAGCATCACACGCCACACACCTTTGCTTCACGCCAGAAGAACCCTGCCAAACACGAATGATGTAATTTAAGAGCTTTTCACATGCAGGCAGGAGAAGGCCAAATACAGACAAGTGTCATGAAAAACCTCTCAAGAAGATTGAAGATTGTGGGTGATGATTATTCGTTATGGACCAGAGCAGATATTTAGCAGAGCAGAATAATTAGTCACTGCCGCTAAAGAAATCTCATCTTCGCATTGCTCTGCAAAATAGTGATAAAGGCTAAAAACCTAACGTGCAAACTTAAAAGTCTCCTATTAAACCACCAGGCAACTGGTGGCAACTGGTAGGCTGATCTATCCAGCATACGTCTGGGTGGACACTCCCACTTGTGATGTCATAAGCAGGAGATTTTGGAACGGCCTGCAATGGCTATTCACCCTCACGCCTGGTGGAATAATAGGAATCCTTTAAATTCGTTGAGACCAGAAAGATTTTATTCTTTCATGTAAAGCAAAAATGTACCCGCTCAAAAAACCCACAATTCACTGCAAAGCAAAATGGTCATTATTTCCCTCCGCATTCCTGAGAATTCTGATTCCTGGGAAAAACATTGAGTAAGCTCAGCTGACGGTTACAAGAAACAGATGTGGACATGACTAACAAAGTAAAACACGCAACCTCCCGGCGCATATTTCTTCAATCAGACCATTTCACTCGAACGCAATCTCCTTCTAGGTTTCGTTCACTTTGCCGCGTGATAAATCCGCGTCCAGGGCCGCTGCTATCACTCAGGCTTATCGCTTGCATTAGTATTAACTCCTCGCCGCAAGTGATAAAATATACACGTCAAACATAAAGAAAAGCAATGCATCGGAGGTGGATGAGGTCGCACCCTGCCCATACTTGGCTTTATCTCATCCGTCCACCCTGGCACTCCATCCATCCATCCATCCATCCATCCATCCACATTTCGTTTTGACGTGTATTTTATCCAACTTTTTGTTTTGTCTGTTCACCACTTACTCTCCATGCTGCGTCAGCACTCTTGCGTTTACCCAGTGGAATGCTCTCAGGTAAACGGACGCGCTAACCGATTCTGTCCACACAGGCTGGCCTTCTGTCAAACTTACAGTCACACACACACACACATTCTAATGCACGTCTCATATTCAACCTCTTTTCTTTAGCCCACTGACTCCTCCCCCCAGTACGGTGCCCAGTGCCACCACCGCTAAAACAAGCGCTTCCTTCCCCCTCTCAGCGCAGCGACGACTACCGTCAACAACAACAACAACAACAGTACACACTGAGACTGTGACGTGACCATGTGACACCATGGCCTCCGCATCATACTGCGCATTAGGGCAGAGCTGTTCATCTATTGAGCCAGCGTCATTACACCAGCCAATCAGATCATCTCTCTATAAAGTAGACCAGGAACATTTAAAAGGCAAGGAGGAACAAATGTTAAAGAGTGATACAAACCATTACAAACGCTGGGGTTCAGCGTATCTGGGCCGTTGTTTGAAAGCCATTGTTGCTTTTTGGTCTGTGATGTTGTAGATTTGATGGAAACCTAGCCTGGTGTGTTGTTGCTCTGCGGGCTAAGTCAATTGGGGTGTGTGTGTGTTTGTGGGTGCGTATGCGTGTGTGTGTTTGTGGGTGCGTGTGTGCTGGGGTAGTAAGGGGTGGTTTGCTTATTTTAACTCAGCAAAGTGTAACTAATTGCGTTTTCGTATGTTTGTTGTGTGTATGTCTTGCATTTGCACTCTCTCTGTCTGTCTCTCTCTCGGTTTGTGTCTCTCTGTCTCTTCCTCTGTCTCTCTCGGTCTCTGTGTGCTTACGTGTTTGGGCTGGTGCCAGAGAGAAGTATACCCTTGAGCAGGACATCCGAGAGACGGAGGACGCCATCAGGCACAAAGGTTCAGAGGTGCAGGTACGAGTCCCATATCACTCAAAAACCCCAAAGCTATTCAAAGCAGATCATTCCCAAATGGAAAGATCTCTATTGCAGGTATCAGTGGTCTTTTACTATTTCGGGGACAATTGATTTTTATCTCTGGTACTCTGGTGACAATGGTCTTGTGGCAGGTTGAATACATGTCTCTCACGCGCCTCCTACTATTCATGGATCTCTTTGGTTTAAGTGTGTCAAGCACCTGCATTCACACTTCAATTAAAGGTGCTATACTGTATCTTACAATGGCACAGAGCATTTTAAATAAAAGTTGAGAGATCTAAGAGAGCAAGGTCAAGTCAAAGTGTTTTATTGTCATATGTACATCATAACACAGGGCCTTTCTGAACAGTGGGACTAGGCGACAGTTGGCAAAAAAATATATGTATACACAAATAAAAATATACATATATATATATATATATATATATATTAGGGCTGTCAAATGATTAAAAATTATTAATCGCATGATTTTGTGTAGTTAATCGCGATTAATCGCGATTAATCACAAGTTTTTTATTGGCTCAAACTTGAATGATTTTTCCAAGTGAAAAGCAGTGTATTGTGTTGTAGCCATATGAATGGAGAATATAAGCAGCATCCAAATGTGTTTTTTATTACAATAACAAAATCCAATATAAAACCAAAAATATTTGTAGCCACTGCCAGGGCAATAACATTTTCATAGTCTTATCTAGTTAATTCGGGGGTGCTCCGAATTAACGGACCCCCCCCCCCATCAGATCCGCAAATTAACGCCCCCCCCCCAGAGACGCTGACTCAGAGCCCGTCGCCCGCCTCACGATAGCGTCATTGCGCATCCTTGAATATCTGTGATGTCCACCAATGTCCTAAACAACAATACGTCCTCTTGCTTGAAGTACTTCGGTGATAAACAAATCAAAAGGTCAAACTATGTAATTGCATAATGGCGTCAAAAAAATTTGTGCCGCGTGAACGCGTTAATAACGCGTTAACTTTGACAGCCCTAATATATATATATATATATATATATATATATATATATATATATGAGGGGTGGGCAACATTTTTTTACAGAGGGCCACACTGACTTGGATAAAGTAAGCAAAGGGCCACACCTTGGACAGTTGAATTGAAACATGAAACACATTGTTAAACTACATGAATTTGGTAGACATGAAAGATTACTTTACAATTGCCTACTTGCCAGCCCAGAAGGCCTGGGTCCTTGTTTCAAAAAACAAGAACTTTCTGTGTAATAATGTTGACTTTTTTACAGCTGGTGTGTGTCAATCTGGTATACTCTGAGGTTACAATGACAAGAGTACTTACATAAAACAAATCCACTTGAATGCAGTCACTTCAATGCCGTCAATGCCGTCAACTTTTAAACTAGCCTACCTACATCTTGCCAATTGTCTTATATGCACCACTGCATGAAACACATTGAATTATGTTATGCATATGGTCCCAAGGCAGACTGTTTTACAATTATCTACATTTAGCCAATGAATCCAGAAGTATTGAATATTGAGTATTATAAATGTACAAGTAAATAAGGGCAGATGCACAAGTGAGGGCAGCAGTAGCAGAAATATGGCATATGGCATGGAATAGCAGAAATATACATAAGATAAGAGAATAATAGATACATTTAGGATAGATAGATTAAAAGATACATATCTGAGAGGGTTGTCTCTGCTGCCCCCTCCTCCCCAGACTCGAAGCTCACGCGTGTTGCCAGATTGAGGACACTGAGCCCATACTTATGCCACTTGGTATATTGTTTCATATCTGGCGCCTCCCGGGGTACTCGGTGAATAGTTAATCACACAGACCAAAACAAAACCAGACGTTCTGGCTAGCAATCGGAAATTTCAAAGAAAATCAAAATCACTCTCTTAAGATCAGTCTGGCCAGGCTTCAAACTTTTTGTGTCCGCCGATTGGTCTGAACGTCCTACTAGCAGCTAGGGGCGTGGTTTAGGTGTGACAACATTGAGAAACAACTGTTTGTTCAGAAATAACAATGGCCATAAACAGAAGGTTCATCCAATCACCTACCAAGTATTATTCGGAAGTGCCAGCCTTTTTCCCCAAATAGTTTCCAATGACGACCTCCCAAATGGTTCTGTAAATCAAAACATCTGGCGCGTCAGGTTAAGAAGGACAACCAGCTTCAAGAAAGTGTTTAAAAAAAACAACAACTATGCAATAAATATAAGATTCTGCCGTGTGCGTCCACCAGGAGATGCAGAACGAGCTGGACCGAGAGACGGCCAGCCTGCAGGAGCTGGAGGCCCAGAAGCAGGATGCCCAGGACCGGCTGGACGAGATGGACCAGCAGAAACTCAAGCTGGAGGACATGATGAACGAGGTCCGCATCAAGTGTCAGGAGGAGTCCCAGATGGTGAGGAGCCAGGGGGGACGGGCTGGGGGCAAGTGGGGAGAACTTTTAGAAACTGCCAAGTTGGGAAACTGTGCAAGTCAAGTCACAAAATGGAGAATCCAAAGGCTGTGTGGATGAAGGCATGAGAGTAGGGCTGGGCAGTAATGCAATATTGGCCTTTATCATCTTTGTCATGAAATGAAGACTTATCGTGATTAGGGCTGTGATATGGGAGATAATGAATCATATTGCGATTATTTTGACAGATATTGAAATTGCGATATGATTCACTATTATTATTATTATGAAGAAATAATCATTGTTGAAACACAATTCTCATTTTCACTGAAAAGACATGACCAAAAAAATGTAAAAACAAACATGTTTTCTTACATCTGGAGAAAGAAATGTGTAGTTCCAGGGCATCTCTGCAGCACTACCATGCTTTATTTATAATGGTGTTATAAATGTACATTTACGCATTTTACCTGTATCAAAAAATTGTAACTCCTGCAATTTGGATATTGCACTCTGCAATATTGCAATATCCAAAAATACTCCAATTATTTGCTTAGCCCTAACTGCGATACCTCATTTTACAGTTTAAATGAATTTCGATGGGAAGATGTCTCCTTAAAATTATATAATATTATGTTTTAAATGTCAGTGTGGAAGGAAAACTGGAACATATCCAATGTAATGACCCTCAGTTAGACTGATGAACAGGACACCAGAAAGGTACTGTGTGGACAGATGAACAAATGTCCACTAGAGGTCAGCATTGAGCTGAACACCAGACCTGAGGGGAACTCCTCCAACATGTTTTCACCAAGTCCCAAGTCTGACAAGCCAGCAACAACACATGCCCATCCCTTCACTTCACTTTGTGGTTTCTTTGTTCACTTGGCCAATTGGAGAAAATGGATGGAACTCCATAAAACACTAATGGTATGTCAGGCCTGGCGCACGTTCACACACACACACACACACACACACACACACACATGCACGTACACACACACACGCATACACACACATGCATACACACGTGCACAAGCCACACATACACACATGCACACACACACACACACACACATACACAGACACACACCGATATCCACCGATAACACACACACATACAGAAACACGCAGAAACTCAATCTGGCACATTTAAACATAGTCTCATACACACACACACACACACACACACACACACACACACACACACACACACACACACAGATGTACAAACATGGAGTATGAGTGCAATTTTACAATTGCGCTAATTCTGCACTCTGACAAACACATGAAGGCTCTCTATGTTTTGCTGCTATCTTCAAAGGTGAACCTGGCTTCCATCAGCCCAGACCTGGACCGATAATGTCTGAAGCACATCGCCCGGTGCCATGGCCAGAATGGGCCTGTTGTTGACTAAACCTTCCACCCTCTTGGGCTTGTCACTCAGGTGGCGTCGAGCCAATCGCGGAGGCCGCCGGGGACTGCGAGGACCCACCCCTCGCCCAGGACGCCGCCAAGTTCATCAAGAAGAAGCAGCCCTCCAAGAAGGCCAAGAAAGGTTTGGCGCAGTAATGTCCTCTTCCTCCTCCACCTCCTCCTCCTCCTCCTCCTCCTCCTGGTCTGCTTGGGTCATGTGCTTGTGGAGCTCCCGTCTCCTTGCCCACCTCAACATCAGCACAACTGGTGCGGTTGTTGTTGTTTTGGGTCTGTGGGGCTTCAGCAGGTCTGGATCTAATGTCTCCTTGAATGAAGAGGGTCTGCTGTGTTCTGCTGCTGGGCTGACCAGTGCACACTGTCTGTCTCGCTGTCTCTCTGTTTCTGTCTCTCTGTCTCTCTCTCTGTCTCTCTCTCTCTCTCTCTCTCTCTCTCTCTCTCTCTCTCTCTCTCTCTCTCTGTCTCACTCTCTCTCTTTCTCTCTCTATCCCTCTTTGTGTCTTTCTCTCTCTCTCGCTTTCTTGCTCTTTGTCTCTCACTCTCTCTGTTTCTCTCTCCCTCTCTCCCCCTTTCTCTCTCTCTCTCTCTCTCTCTGTCTCTCTCTCTCTGCTGGCTTGCTCTCTGTCTCTCGCGCTCTCTTACCATCGCTCTATCCCTCTCTGGTTTCCCTCTGTGTTCCATTTGTCCCGATGTGTTTCATCAATGATTGGTACACACACATACACATGCACACGCACGCCCCCCCCCCCACACACACACACACACACACACACTGGCACACTGGCACACGCACTGGCACTCACTCGAGCACACAAACCCACTTGGCCCAACACAATAGCTTACATTGTCAACACATTGTTTCCTGGCTCATGTCCCAAGAACAGTCAACACACACTCACACAGACACACATGCACGCACACACACACACACACACACACACACACACACATGCCCAGTGAAACAGGGGTCTGGTTTTCCTTGGCGACAAATCCTCATTTTATGACAGTTTGTCTTTCCTAAACCAGGACAGATAAAGTTGCTTTGATGGGCTCTGTGCTCCTTATTAGTGTGTGTGTGTGTGTGTGTGTGTGTGTGTGTGTGTGTGTGTGTGTGTGTGTGTGTGTGTGTGTGTGTGTGTGTGTGCGTATGCGTGTGTGTGTGTGTGTGTGTGTGTGTCTTTGTGTGGTGGTTAATCCTCCTAGGCGTCGCTGATAATGAGGGGAGGTGGTAGACAGACAGTCGACGCACTGGATCACTGGACACACACACACACACACACACACACACACACACACACACACACACACACACACACACTCTCAAATAACAGGCCATGCACACACGTTCAGCGTATCCTAACACATTAATACCAAGACACACACGTCCACAGCTCTGGCTTTAACAATACCATATCCTGTATCCAAACATTACATTATATTAACTAGTCAATACAACAACAACAACAACAATTCGAGACTCATTCTTATTTGGATGTCGTTTTGTCCTATTATTAGAGAATAACAGTTATGAAAGACCTTGATGCTCAGTCATTCAGCCTGTGGGTAAGCAGACAGACAGTGGAGAGACAGGCGTGCTGATCGAGAGACAGACAGACTGACAGACAGACAGGGTGTGTGACAGACTGACTGATTGACTGAGTGACTGAGGCCACATTCAGCATGCTAGGTTACCTGAAGTGACATCTGAAGAGATGCTTTATCAAGCACATTCCACACCTTGTAATTAGGAATCTGTGAGGCAGGAACGTGAACTCCTCTGTGAGCACAGGGACCTGTTGTCACGGAACATTTCCAAGGCTCTCCGACGTCCAACGAGAATAACATACACTATGTTTGGTTGTTTTTTTTGTTTAAATCCTGTCCCTCCGGCCTGCAGTGTCTGATGTGAAAGTAATTAGGACCCATGCCCAAGATCATCATCATCATCATCACACACACACACACACACACACACACACGACCTGGGAGCCGGAAAGAGGAAGATGTGGAAGACTTAAAAGGCATCAAAAGATGTGTTGTGCAGAGACGGGTCTGCCCTCTCCCTCTCCTGTCTCTCCTCCTGCCACGGCCTTCAAGGAGAGGAAATAAAAAAAAGCTGAGATGAAAGCCAGGACTTTTATTTTTTCCTTCTTTTTTCTCTCCTCCCCCTTCCCCCCGACCCCATCTAACCCCCACCCCCACCCATCCACCCTCACATCTCCCAAACCACAGCCCACCTGGTATAAAAGAGTACCTTAACACACATACGTATGTGCAGAACACACACACACACACACACACACACACACATATACAGTGTAATACCGTGGCGCTGAGGAGAGTCTGGTCTTCATCTCTCCTCATCATCCTCCTGTGTCCCCCCCACCCACCCCCGGTCCTGGCGATGGTTAACAGGAGACGTCTGTTCTGTTCTTCCCGGGGGTTGACCTCTGAACCCTGGACTCTGTTTGATCCGGCCAAATGTCCCACAACACGGAGCATGGGCAATAATACGTATCATTCACAACAATCCACCTGTCTGCTGTGCTTGCTGTCACGGCCATTCCCTGTTCATCCTCAACTGGTGCTAAGGCCACTGGACTTTTATTTGTGCGTAAAGGGAATAGAAATGCAGGCATACAAGTAGCTGATTGATTCTCGTGGCTGATGTCACCATACCTTTATACACTAACAGTGACACGGTTCTGTTCTTGAGTTTCTGTACTATAGGCCTGGTCGATATAGCGCTATATATATATCTTAGATCTATGTCGGATGGTTCTTCTATTGTATCTATGTTACCTGCTTGTGTTCCACCATGGTTCTTGGTCCGTGGTTCTCTTCGTATGTCACGGTCCTGTTATATTCATGTTTCAATGGTTCTATTTGTTCTATTGATTCCAAGGTTCGGGTACGTCGTCGTTGGGTTGCATGGTTCTGTTATGTTCATGTTCTGGTGTTTAGTCGTGATGCATACATGTTCCATGGTTCTGATATATTTATGTTCCATGGTTCTGATATATTTATGTTCCATGGTTCTGATATATTTACTGTTCCATGGTTCTGATATATTTATGTTCCATGGTTCTTATATATTTATGTTCCATGGTTCTGATATATTTATGTTCCATGGTTCTGATATATTTATGTTCCACTGGTTCTTATATTATTATGTTCCATGGTTCTGATATATTTACGTTCCATGGTTCTGATATATTTATGTTCCATGGTTCTTATATATTTATGTTCCATGGTTTCTGATATATTTACGTTCCATGGTTCTGATATATTTATGTTCCATGGTTGTGATATATTTACGTTCCATTGTTCTGATATATTTACGTTTCATGGTTCTGATATATTTATGTTCCATGGTTGTGATATATTTACGTTCCATTTTTCTGATATATTTATGTTCCATGGTTCTGATATATTTACATTCCATGGTTCTGATATATTTACGTTCCATGGTTCATATATATTTATGTTCCATGGTTCTGATATATTTACGTTCCATGGTTCATATATATTTATGTTCCATGGTTCTGATATATTTACGTTCCATGGTTCTGATATATTTATGTCCGATGGTTCTGATATATTTAGGCTACATTCCGTGGTTCTGATATATTTACGTTCCATGGTTCTGTTCCATGGTTTGATTTATGTTCATAATTATGCTCATGGTTAATAAATATGAACATTCCATGGTTATGATATATTTGTTCTATGGTTTCAGAATGAATTATGAATTATTTGCATTCCTTAATTCTGTTCCATTGTTCTGATATATTTTTGCTCCACGATTCTGTTCCAATCAATGTTCCATGGTTCTGCTATATTAATGTTCCATGGTTCTTATGCATTTATGTTCCGTGGTTCTGTTCCATGGTTCTGCCGTATTTATGTTCTGCGGTTCTGTGCCACGGTTGGGTTGTGTTTGTACAGCGGCCCGATGGCTCTATCAGTTTAAACTGATGGAACAAACAGACAGTTAACGCCGACTGCCTGGTACTCGCATCACACACACACACACACACACACACACACACACACACACACACACACACACACACACACACACACACACACACACACACACGCAGCGAGCAGGTTTTTCTATCCTGGGGGCATGAGTAAAACATATGACCCGTCGACCTCCAAACTCAACAGGAAACTATGTTTGCTTGCAAGTGTGTGTGTGTGTGTGTGTGTGTGTTTGTAAGTGTGTGTGTGTGTGTGTGGTGTGTGTGTGTGTGTGTACCCGTGTACTTCCATGCCGGTGGCGATCCCCTCTGGATAATGTCAGTCCACGTTACCATGTGAGCGCCGCCGTGTTGTTTCAGAGTGTGTTCCCGTTAAGTAGCAGACGTTTATGTGCTCTTGTAATATTAACACTGACACCGGCCAAATAAATCCCCTCCGCGTCCTTCTAATTCCACCAGCAGAGCTATTCGCTGGCGCTGCGCCGCCGCTGAGCCATTATTGTCGAGGCATTGTGGTTTTAATGTGTGCGTTTGTAATGCCTCGCTAATTTCCCCCGCCCGCGGTATTATCGGAAAGGGCTATTCCTGGCTAGCGGCTAACGCTAATGCCGTTTAGCGGCGCGGCGGAGGACAGCGGGTCTGAATGTTTGTTTGTTCCCGGGGACGGTGGCAACATGGTCCTGGTGATTAGCGGTGAATGCCTCCTTTACAGGAAAGGTCAGCATCGGTTTTAAATCCTTCCAACCGCCACCCCCCCCACCCCGGGCTTTCAGACAACGTTGCCCATAAGCAAGCATTTTTACTGTCCCCCCGTCTTTTCCCCGCGTTGGAATTGATGATGTCACATGGGTGGACGTGTCTCGCGGATGACATTCGCCTTAACCGTCCGGCCCCGAGAGGTTTTTTTTTTTTAAAGACAAGGCGCTGTTTGAGTTTTTTTGCGTTCGACGTTGGAGACGCGACCTGATTTCATTAGCGGGGAGATAAGTGAGTTTGGTTGGCTTGAGACGACACACCCGCAACTGTGTGTGTGTGTGTGTGTGTGTGTGTGTGTGTGTGTGTGTGTGTGTGTGTGTGTGTGTGTGTGTGTGTGTGTGTGTAAGACGGGGAGGAGGCTACCCTGGACTTGGGGGTCTATAGGAGGAGCTGTTCCGTGGCAGCTCGCAGCTGGGCCGTTTTAACAAGAAATATCCGATTTGATTTTGGCATTGATAAATTGATTTGTTGCTGCCAATTCCTGCAGTCGGTGGCCATGACATTATTAAAAAAACAAAGAAACATATATAATATATGTAGTATATTGTAGTAGTGGTCCTCTGTGAACGAGCAAGCCATCAATCAGCCGCATGTATATGTACACTTGTACAAACATTTCATAATACCCTTGGGTTGTCATATTGCTTTATTGAAACTATTACTATACTATTCTGTAGACATAGGTGGTGAGACATGTACATTGTATGTTTTACAGGTGACATTTCATTGGCTGTCGAGCTGTCAATTAACCCATGTGACGTGCTCCACTTCCTGCAGGAAGAGGAATACGATCGATAAAATCTCCCCATGCTCAAAACACAGCAGGAATCAAACTGCCGATCTTCGGCTATCGTCCGATCAGCTGGCCTCTCCCCAGCCTCCTCTTCCTCTTTGTGTTTTTCCAGCTGCCTTTTTGTTGTTTGACGTTGAATTTGATTGTTCCGAATGGTTCAGGACGCTAACGAAGACCCCTTAACCGCGGGGCCCCTGCCAGGGCCAATCACAGCGCACACCACTCTCTCCCCATACATCCGACATTAATGGCCTATTAAAACCCGAGACCACTGGGAACACAGTGGACGAGGGAGGCGGGAGAAGGAGTTGTAATGTTAAATGATGGATGAAGGAAAATAGTTGAGGGGGGAGGCACTCGAGGAAGGCCGGCGAGAGAACGGAGAGAATAACACAAACTGATAAAGGGAGGAAGATGCACGTAACGGGCCAGATGAGAGAGAGGAAAATCAGAGAGAGGGAGAGGGAGGGAGAGAGAGCATCTGTTCAGAGCTATGATCACTATCAATAGACTTTCTTTCATAGGTGGAAACAGTGTGTGCGCGTGTGTGTGTGTGTGTGTGCGTGCGTGCGTGCACATGTGTGTGTGGGTGTGTGTGTGTGTGTGTGTGTGTGTGTGAGTGAGTGAGTGAGAGAGAGTGAAAGAAAGAGCCAGAGCGTGTTTATGTATGTACGTTTCACCCTCCAGGTCACGTAACATGTGGTGGGGATTGCTGGCTTGAGTGTGTGTGTGTGTGTGTGTGTGTGTGTGTGTGTGTGTGTGTGTACACGCGGTACTGTTCATTCAGGGTCCAGACGCCTTTTGGGGGAACATTCCAGAAGGGCTGGAGGTTGTTCCTCTCCCGTCGTCTGGGTCGGATGTGGAGCTTCCAGTGGGAAAACCACATCTGACTCCCGGGCCGCCCGACACATCGTGGCCAGCGGAGAGAGATGCGCGCCACGAGATAGCCGCTAGGCTATCACATCGCGGCGGATCGCAAGCCAAGACTTGTTAGCGTTAGCATTCATTAAATCGTACATGCCAATGCTGCTGGCAGTTAAGCTAATGTATGCAAAAAACGCGATGCTAGCACGGGAGGATTGGGGATTGCATTTCAGAACGGTTTTCTACTCCTTCGTTTGTATATTTATGTATCTGTTCCGCACAAAACAATGTAAACACATGTCGGAAACAGTCGGCGGCGGTTGAATACGAAGGCATCGACTTGAAAGCTGCGTCGAATTGGCGCGTTTAGCCGTGGCGGAAGCTTGATGCTTGATGCTGCTGCTGCTGTTGTTGTTGTTGTTGTTGCCGCCGCCGCTCCATGGAAACGGCGGCAGGGCCAGGAGGTCTCTCTTCTCTTGGCCGAGCGATCCAACACGCACCACGTCACCCGCCCACAGCCGCTGCGTGTTGCTCTTGGATGCTGCAGTATGCATGTGTGTTGGGATCGCCGCTGCCGCTGCAGGCTCCTGTGGTGGTGGTGGTGGTGGTGGTGGTGGTGGTGGTGGGGCGGGGGGGTGTATTGGCAAGTGTATCAAATGTTTTCCATCCGTAAATCTTTTCTCCGCGCCGCGTGTGACTGACGGCCTCGGAGCTGTCTGGAAGCGCTCTGGTAGCCCGCGAGCAGATTGATCAGCGCCTGGTGGTGTCTTTGTCGGAACGCTGTTTTGCTGACAACCGGCTAATCGCATTGGCAATAATAATAATAATAATAATCATAATAATGATGATGATAATACATTTAATAATACCCTTCGAAATGGTGTACACGCTGTCAGATTAAAATCAGCAATAAAATACTGAGGAAGAACAACGTGAACGCCGTACTTGGGATTAAACACAAAAACACATTTCGTAGAGACATGGGTTCAATGATTTATGATATTTGTATTGTTCTGTTGCACATTCCGCTGAGCATCGCCACTTGTTCATTTCACTGCATATCCTGTATGTGTATGTGACGATTAAACTTCTTGAATCTTGAATCTTTTGAAAGCGACATTTCCTCTCTTCTTCAACCCATTTCCTATCTCTCTGTCGTCTGTTGTTCGTAACGATTTTAAAGCTCATAATACAATATTATGGAGTGTGTGTGTGCTTGGTGGCAGGTTTATGCAGCCTCACCTGGCCCTGGCTGATCAGTCTGTGCCTGTGGTGAATTGCCTCGTCAAGGGCCACAGGTTCGACCAGCCATCACTACACACACACACTTGGGAGAGCGCTAGCATGCTAGCGACGTACCCTCTGCGCTGTCATTTCATTCTGCACGTGCTTCTATAGCCAGGCGATGAACCCTGGTTATGAACAGCTAATGAAGAGCCCCTCGTGAGCAGCCTCTGGCTTTGATGACCTCACTGGTTCAGATGGAAGCTGTGTGTTCACACATGGATTCTCCACTTCAACCATTAAGTTTTGGCTAAATATTGATATTATCTGTCACCTGAGGCCCCGCACGCTTGATTTGCCTGCTTCAACGTGACGAGAGGACGTTTTGTTGTTTCGGTACGTCCCGACGTATAAACCCGGAGTGGGAAAATACGGCGCGTTTGAGCGTTGACCCCAACGTTTGAGGTCCGTGCCGTTTAACTGCGCAGACGTCTTAGAACACTGTGTTAAAGAACGGAGATTAAATCAATCATGTCTCTCCCGCCGTGTCATAAATTGTTTATACGGTGATTCGGTCTCGACACATGTCGGGAAGATGCGAGGCAGGCATCTGGACAATATCTGTCTATTACTTGTAAAAATATTGTTTGATTGTGAACATGTTTCCACCCGCTCAGTCATATTCAGGGTTCTTTGCCTCTCGTTCCTGTCCTCTTTCTTCCTTTGCTTACCATCGGTCGGTTCTGGAAACACAACGATAAGTTATGTTTCAAGGTGTGTGATATATCTATTATAGTGGAGATTTATTTTAACCATAAACCTTTTCACCAAGCACTTTTCAGTTATATTTGAACTTGAGCTCTCTCTCTCTCTCTCTCTCTCTCTCTCTCTCTCTCTCTCTCTCTCTCTCTTTCTCTCTCTCTGCTCTCTCTGTCTGTCTGTCTGTCTGCCTGTCTGTTTGTCTGTCTGTCTCTCTCTCGCTCTGCTCTCTCTCTCCCACTTTGACAAATGCGCAGTATTCAGTGAAGTTTTGATGAAGTACAGAAAATGCATTTCATACTTGCGATACACTGCGTTTATTCAGGAAAGCAAGATTGAAAGGTGGAACATAAGTTTTGATGCTGCATTAGCTGACAGT